>JALPQI010014571.1:0-32444 GCA_025490895.1 Thaumatotibia leucotreta
TCGACTAAGGGATTGAAGTGTCACTGACCATTACTTGATAGAAAAATGATGATGGGCAGCAGCGTCATCATAGTGGACACATTACTGCGATCGCCAATCCGCTTGCCAGGCGTGGCGATTATGGGCATTTACCTCCTAATGCGTCTATACGCATATAGGTAATAGGAGAGGACTACGTCCAGCAGTGGACTATCACAGGCTGATGATGATGATTTTTACCTTTTATGTACCTAAATGATTGGCATTATGAACTCAATAAATTGAGATGTTTCGGTCGATTCACTTAAACACGAACATGCTTGACCTACCCATAAGACTTTTGTTGTCATGTCACAATGACATGACATGAAACATACCGTCACGCCGCTCGCCGTACATCGTTTTATGTCGGAATGATTCGTAAAGTGTCGGTTTTCGCCAAAGGAGAAGAATATCTTTCTCTCATTCACTCAACTAAAGATTTGTTTACAAGGAAGTGCTAAATTTAATTGATTTACTTTATTCTAAAAAACAAAATTGTTAGGATACTTAATTAGACCTATGTTGATATAACATTAATTACTCGTAATATCTTCAGGAATACCCTGTTTGAATCTGTCGGGTTCCTCGGGCCCACCGTGTATATTGCATAGCTATTGGGCAATATGTTGTTAATATAGCTGATAGTTGGGTAGTTTGTGCTGATAGTCAATTTTATTGTCTTAGCTAAGTAACCTGGAAATATTATTGCTTGAAATCATATCCTCCTTCCGCAAAGTTATTTTAAGAGGACTCGTCAAACAAAAGAAATTTTATTATATTTCCTACACTATTATCTACAAAATCCACTGGCAAAGTTTATTGTATGGGTGGCAGGGGGATATTACACCATATCATCAACATCTCGTGAACACTATGAAGCAATGACAAGGAATCTTTTAGGGTGGATTCAGACTAAACGAGTGAATGTTCATTCTATCCCCCATTCTACGAAATCAACGAATTTCGACGAATCAGGTTTTATGTAACGAACGAATTTCGTAGAGTGGGGGATAGAATGAGTATTCGCTCGTTTGATCTCAATCAACCTTTACAAGAATACGTTAAAATAAATGTTCCTATCACCGAATAACTATACGTATCACCAAATAACCAAGATTTGCCCTGTATAAGTCGTCCACAGATACCATATACAAAATCGTCACACATCATCACATCATCAGCATATGATAGTCAACTGTTGGACGTAAGCCTCTCCTATTACCTATGCTTCTTCATCAGCCTATCTCAGTCCACTGCTGGACGTAGGCCTCCCCTATTAACTATACTATACGTATAGACGCATTAGGAGGTAAATGCCCATAATCGCCACGCTGGGCAAGCGGATTGGCGATCGCAGTAATGTGACCTATGATGACGCTGCTGCCCATCATCAATCTTTTTTCAAATAATAGTCAGTGACACTTCAATCCCTTAGTCGACTCTTACATAAGAGTGGTGACAAATGTATTCTTACTGCCGTCATCACACGGCGTGGGTATCGTCAATAAACAACAAAAAATTGTCACTATCACTTTCAATACCTAGGTATTGAAAAAGTAGGGCATGCCTTTTTCATTACCCAATGAAAAAGTAGGGCATGTATTGAGTGCCCAGGTTTTGTCACGCTGAATGAGGTTTATTCAATAATTTCCTATACTAACAACATTCCCTGCTTTGGATCTCAAATATCCAGAGGGTTGTACACGTTGTACAATAATTTAGCAAAATACCTAGTCAACTTACCAGTGATTCTTATCAACATCACATCCGGCTAAACAAACAAATCATTTAATTAAAACAACTGTCAACTTAAACCGATCAGCGATAAATCATCGTCCTTAACCCTTGCAACAAAGCCCTTAAATCGTTTGACATTTAATCACAGATAAGAACAACACGTGTACTATTAAACTTCGTCTCATTACCTTTCGAACAATACTAAGCACCCTTTAGTCCTTTACAACATTGTCTGCATTTAGGGTTGCCAACGGTACTCTATTATACACCGTGGGCTGTTTAATCCCGATGGATTTTAACAGTGTATTCCTGACCACATTAAGAAACTATAATGTCGTATAAACTATTCTGAATATCGCCTAGTTTCAGAGTTATAACCAATTTAAAAAAACATATTTTCTAATTGTTACTAAGTACAAAAGGCGTTGGTGTCATTATGGAAAATAGTGTCAATAATCTCATTAATACATGTCAAAAAGTGAGAAACAAAAGCTTTAAAAAATGAGGATTTTGTAAAAAAACTTTAACACTCATGCAAGTGCTAGTTTTATGAATAACATTTACTTTTTATGTTAAAACACATTCAAATTATTTATTTCGCCAAAAATTACAAAAGACATTTAACATTTTTTGTTTCTTTTTACATCAAAAATGCGTGGTTAAAATCTTTCGGGCTTAAACAGCCCACGGTGTATAGTATTGTACTATATTTCGACTCTTTGTACTATATGTATACTTTTGAAGAAAATATAGTACGCAAAACGAATATATATTTGGGAGCGTCCGGCTCACACTAATTGTACCATGCATGTTGCTGATTTTCACGTGTTTTTTTGGAAAATACTATAAATCTCTAAAAAATTGTTGGCAACCCTATCTATATTCCTCCCGATCGGAATTCAAGTCTATAACATTCCGCGTAAAGTTTAAAATGGGTATTAATTTGTGATGCCTTGGCACGAAATCTATATGCAATTCTAAAAGTATGAAGTTAAGATTCATTTTAAGTGACGTTTGGAGTTGCAAAGGGATTCAATGAATTTTATCGTTATGACATTACCGTCTAAATACAACCCTAAAACAATCGAATTAAGGTTCATTATGAGAGATGTACCTAGTTTCCTGTAAGTGATATAGTGGACTTTAAATGTACAAAGACAAGGTTCATTTTTGATGATGTAGTAATGATGGTGTACAGGGTGTAAGTAGTTTTAATGCTTAATCTGCGTATTACCATCACACAACGTCATTCATCAGACAGATCAGATGTCGCGGTGATAACACGGGGAGGGCGTTTAAAGAGTGGATACTTCGAAAATTCTGAATCGGTTCTAAAACGACCATAAATTTTTTTGAGTTGAATTCAAGAAACTTCCAATATTCTCAGCCTTCGTAGCCTAGTTGGTAGTGACCCTGCCTACGAAGCTGGAGGTTCCGGGTTCAAATCACGGCGAGGGCATTATTTGTGTATTTATTTATCACAAATATTTGTTCCTACTTATACGTATTGCCATGTGGTGACGGCAGTAAGAATACATTTGTCACCACCCCAACTCCTCCTGCGGGTGTCGTAAGAGTCGACTAAGGGATTAGAGTGTCACTGACCATTCTACAAGATTGATGATGGGCAGCAGCGTCATCATAGTGGACACATTACTGCGATCGCCAATCCGCTTGCCCAGCGTGACGATTATGGGCAATTACCTCCTAATGCGTCTAATACGCATAGTTAATAGGAGAGGCCGACGTCCAGCAGTGGACTATCATAGGCTGATGATGATGATGACATAGTATGTATCATCGCCTGGTACCCACATCACAAGCCTTGATTAAGCTCACCGTGAGACTGGGTCGATTTGTGTTAAATGTCCCAAGATATTTATTCATTTAATCTGATATTATCCGATGCTAATCTTTCCTGTAAATAATTGAAAACTTTGTTTGAAGTCAGCCCATTCAGTACTTTCTACGAAAAATGACAACTGACCCGTGTTATTTGACCGCGAGTGATTTTTACAGCACCAAAAAAGGGTTGTTTTGTAAACAGGCATATATAGTATGTTGTAAGACACATATACATAATACAGTTCAGTTCAGTTCAGTTCAGTTCATTTTATTGGTAAAATATAAGAGTATTTTACAAGTCATCATATCCTTAACAGAATAAAACAATACAATTTGTAATACAAGCTATTAACATTAAAATAAAGATGTCAAATGTATACAATAAATATAATTTTCTCAAACATGCAATGAAATGTTGTAGTTACGTGCCTAAAAAGTGGCCGGGAAGTACCTCGTTGCCGGCCTAGGCCGGCAAGTGCCTCTTTTTTAATTTTCATTTGACATAGGGTTGTGACCTGGCATCTTGGCTTTTAGCCAATCATTATCTGTAAGTAATATTAGTATAAAAAAAAATGATAGGCAAATTTTTGCAGTTGTAATTAGGTATTTAAATTATATAATTTAAAATAAATGTACAATATATAGGTATTAGGTTTTGGTAGTTAATAACCTTGAAGGTTGCGGTGAGTGGGGATATATAATTGAGTACACAAGTGATTTACTTAACGGATATTTATTGACTAACTTACAATCTATCAAGTCGCGGGCACAGCCGCTGCCACGCTTGCGTTCCGATTCCGATCAGTCGCAAAGGCAGCACAGGTTGATATCCAACCTGGTATTATGTGCACCTACACCATTCCCCCTTCCCTTTTATTCGAAAATAATACAATACAAAACAAGGAGGATATACATTGTAAATAAGTAAAAAAAATGCATGATACTTAAGTACTAAAAATAAAACTATAATGCGAATTAATTTCGCAATCGCGACCTAAATGAAATACTAAGTTTACATAACATAGGAAAATACACCGTATGCTATTACATTAATGCATAAAATATCTTGCAACATTATACCTACCGCGTGAGGTGTTATTGTATTCGCAGAACGTGGCTAGAGCCACAGAATATATAAAGTACAGAAGCTTCACTGCTTTGATGTTCACAAATGCCGGCTTTTTATGTACCTACACAATTATTATTACCAAACAAAACGGCGCGCGAGGCGACGCGAGCAGCAGAAATGGGCCGTATTGCGTGGCGGAAAGGTCGCTTATAAGCCGCACGCCGTCGAAAACAGGGTTGTCAATTATTGAAAACTAATAAAATAACGAACGGCGCTATGAGGCGTCTGACAAATACATTACTGCAATGATATCTACGGCGTTAATAGCATTCGTCTTGATAGCTAATTCAACAATTTAGTTCATGCGTGATTATAGAATTTACCTACAAATTTCATACACGTGATTCAAAAATATTTGTCTCAACTCGGTCGGCACCTTTGCGCTTCGGCCGCGCGTGCCCGGGCGGCATTGTTTGAGGTGTGAGTGAGATAGCAACACGACTTCGCTAACTTTAGGTGAATATCCATCCGAATAATCCTGATGATAATAATAATAACACGAACATACTAAAAATATCTGTAGACAGTATGTGAGGTGTGCAGAAATTAATATATCTGCTTAATACATTTAAAAATAAAGAATTATGTTAACGCCTGGTAACATTGGCACCGGCGTTGACCAATCCAGACGACCGTCGGTAGCGAATCAGAGGGCTCCGTGAGCGCGACAACAGCGCCCAGGTTGCGGGCGCTCGACACCACAAAAAGCGGAGCACCGAGCCCAGAAATCCCTCTTTCCTTCTAACCACTGAAGCCGCCGCACGTGTCCTAGACATAAAAAGAACCTCTCGATTGTAACTTATCTGTAATTAAAATGGTAAACTATTACAAGTAGTTTTACTTTCATAGGCTGAAACATAATTGGAGTTATGTTTCAGCCTATGAAGTAAAACTACTTGTAATAGTTTACCATTTTTATTTATGGATAAGTACAATCGAGAGGTTCTTTTTAATGTCTAGGACACGTGCGGCGGCTTCAGTGGTTAGAAGGAAAGAGGTATTTCTGGGCTCGGTGCTCCGCTTTTTGTGGTGTCGAGCGCCCGCAACCTGGGCGCTGTTGTCGCGCTCACGGAGCCCTCTGATTCGCTACCGACGGTCGTCTGGATTGGTCAACGCCGGTGCCAATGTTACCAGGCGTTAACATACTCCGGGGCGCTGAAAGAGTATCTTTCAGGAATCCCTTTCTTGCATAGGTAACGGGCATATTCTGTTGAGTGCTCGCTTGACGAGCCCCCTGGCAGTGTTGAGGTCCGCGACACGCGGCACGCCATCCTTGCCGGGGTATAGCTTGACTACCCTGCCCATGCGCCACAGCAGCGGTGGTAAGCCTTCCTCTTTGATGAGCACCAGCTCTCCCAGGCGTAGATCGCGTTGTCTTTCGCGCCACTTGTAGCGTTGCTGTTGTAGAGACACGAACTCCGACGACCACCGCTTCCAGAAGTGTTGACGCAGCTGCTCCAGCTTGAGGTAGCGGTCCAGGCGTTGTGGGTTCCGGTCTTCAAGTGGCGGCGACGGCAGCGACTCGAGCGCCCTAAAAACCAGAAAGTGCCCGGGAGTAAGGGGGTCTAAGTCATTGGGGGAGGAGGACAGTGGACAGAGTGGTCTACTGTTCAATATTGCCTCTACTTGACTAAACAAGGAGGACAGCTCTTCAAATGTGAGATGAGTAGTACCTAATACTCTTTTTAGATGAAATTTGGCACTTTTAATACCGGCCTCAGCATAGCCGTTAAAGTTAGGAGCGTAAGCTGGCGCAAATTTAAATTTAATACCTTGACCAGCTGCAAAATCAGATATATCATTTTGATATAGTTTATAAAAGTCATTAATCTCTTTAGCTGCAGCTACAAAGTTTCTACCGTTATCACAGAACAACTCCGCGGGCTTACCGCGTCGGGCGATAAATCTGCGAAGTGCAAGCATAAATGAATCTTTAGACAGGTCGCTCACAGCTTCTAAATGTACACATTTATATCTTAGACATATAAATAGACACATATAACATTTGGTAATTTTACATCCACGTCCGCGGCGATCGGTTATGAAATAGGGACCAGCCAGGTCAAGCGCAGTTGACGTGAATGGAAAATCAGTGTTTGTGCGTTGTTCGGGTAAGTTGCCCATAATATTTTTTAAAGTTTGACCAGAAATACGCCTACAAGTGACACAATTGCGGGCCGTGCTTCTTGCGAGATGTCTGCCTCCGACCGGCCATATAATGTCTCGAACTGAACATAATAACAACTGTGGCCCTGCATGTAAGAGACGTATGTGTTCATGTGTAAAAATGAGTCTGGTTAGTGTGTGTTTAGCACGTAATAACATGGGATGCTTCTGGTCGTAGCTACGATCAGAAGCCTCCAGCCTCCCCCCGACTCTCAAGATGCCTTGAGAGTCAAGGAACGGAGACAGAGTTGTGATATGTGATTTAGGGCTCAACCTGTGACCTTTGTGCATCGTTTCTATTTCAGACTTAAACGACTGTTGTTGAGCAATTTTGACTAAAGTATGTAGCGAGTCTGCGAGTTCCTGCGCCGACAGCGATCCCGTTAGTTTAGGTAATCTAGGTTTACAGTTATTAATGAAACGGCGCACATAAGCCATGGCGTGTTGTAATCTTTTATATTTTGAAAACCTATCAAAATCAATGATCGATGGCTCAGGTTCTAAAGTTGTAAGCATAGAAGTTACCTTGATTTCAGGCAAGACCTCCGGAGGCACAGAATTCAAGTCTGGCCACTCAGCTTCAGGTTTTAGTAGGAACTCGGGGCCATGCCACCAAAGAGCGGCTCCAGAGACATGTTGTGGGTCTACGCCACGGGTTGCGAGGTCACTTGGATTTTCTTTGGTAGGTACATGTCTCCAGGTAGCTCCTGGGGTGAGACTGGCTATAGCCGCCACTCTGTTGGCCACAAAGGTCTTTAATTTGCTAATATCAGTTTTTAGCCAAGCCAGGCAGCAGCTAGAGTCAGTCCAGAATATTGCACGAGAGACAGGACGTCTCCAGGCTTTACTACAGCTGCGTAGGTTCGCGCAGCTAACAAGCAACCTGACAATTCAAGTCGTGGTATGCTGGTTCTCTTGATTGGAGCAATTCTGTCTCTCGCACACAGTAGGTGTACTTGTTGTTCACCCGAGCCTGAAATTGTTTTAACATAAATGCAGGCTGCATACGCAGTTTCTGCTGCATCAGAGAAGCAGTGTAATTCTATTGTGGAGGGTGCATCGCACAACACAAATCTAGGTATACTAAGCATTTTTATATGATGTAAGTTTTTAATGAATCGCATCCAGATTCGCTGGATTTCTGGTGAAACCGGTTCGTCCCAATCTTTGCCTTCTTTCCATAAGGTTTGCAGTAATATTTTAGGTTTAACTGTGCACAGACTTAACAGGCCTAAGGGATCAAAGACTTGGAACGTTTTTGATAATATTGATCTCTTTGTAACCTTTTCATCAGATTCATAAGGCTTAATTGCATAGTTTAGAATATCTTGGCTGGGCAGCCAGCCCTGTCCAAGTGTTTGACAAGATTGGCTCAATGCCAAATGATCATTTTGATTAATAGAATCAGAACTTAATAACTCGTTTGAATTCGAGCGGTATTTACGTAGGTTAAAGCAACCGGCGGTTAGGACCTTTGATACCTCGGCCTGTATATGAAGCAGTTCTTTTACAGAATCTGCGCCTGTCAGTAAGTCATCGCAATAAAAATCATTTTGTATTATAGTCTTAACTAATGGATCCTTGCTCTCAGCCCCCAACTGCCACAAACAACGCGCCGCTAACCAGCTGGAAGAGGCGAAGCCATAAGTAACAGTATTTAAGGTCAAAGAACGAATAGGTAGGTGCTCGTTTTCACGCCACAAAATGACTTGCAAGTGTCTATCTGCTTCATTAATTAAGATTTGACGATATTGTTTTTCTATATCAGACGACAGCACATATCTATACTGTCGGAATCTAAGCAATATGTCAAATAACGAGTTTTGTATGTTAGGTCCTACCATCTGGATATCATTAATAGAATAACCAGAGGAGGTTGGGCAGCTGCCATGAAAGACTGCCCTTAATCGTGTAGATTCACTGTCCTTCATCACTGGGTGATGAGGGACGTGATAAGCATTGTAACATTGCTTAGATTCCGACAGATGACCTAAACTTTCATATTCGTTAATGAAATCAGTATACATTTTTTTAAGTTCAGGTTGTTTACTGAAACGTCTTTCTAAGTTGAATAGGCGTTTTTTAGCAATGTTAAATGTGTTGCCTAGGCAGTCGGGCGTATCCTTTAAAGGTAGACGCACTACAAACCTGCCATCAGATTGGCGATATGTGGTATCTGTGAAATGTTTTTCTATGGGATGAGAATCGAACTCACCTCCATTTTTGAAGTCCGCTTCTTGCGGTACCTCCTGCGTCTCCCAGAACTTAGTCATTTGGGCAGACAGGTCAGACATGCAGCAATGAGTTCTTGTGTTTAATGAGTTTACATAGGCAGTGGCGCCCTCTATCGGACCGGCTACAAGCCACCCAAGCTTTGAAGGGATAAGAAAGGTGCACTTACTACCTTGCAATGTTTTTGCCCTTCCAGTAACGATCGACCAGAATAGTTCAACTCCTAATAGCATATCTATTTGAGATGGGACGTTAAAGGTTGGATCTGCAAGTTTCATCGATGCCGGTAAGTTAAGGTAACTAATATCAACATATTTTTTAGGAAATTGATCAGTTATTTTATTTAAGACAAGAAAGTCTGCGTTAGCATTGAAATTGGTCAGTTTAGATTTTATATGAGCTGCGCACCTCATAGGTTTATAGGTCAGAGAGGTATTTCCTATTCCCGTTACATTTGTGGCAGTTAGAGGCTGAAGGTCAAGTTGCAGGCGTTGCCTTAACGCTTCAGTAAGATAATTAGACTGTGAACAGTTATCCAAGAGACATTTGACTGTCTCTCTCTTATTGTTGACAGGATTTACAATTTCAATTAGAGCAGTAGAGAGCAATGCTTCACTACTGTTGAGAGAAGTATTAGCAGTGAGGGTGTTTCGCACCTCGGCACTGTCAGAAGTTACCATTGTTGAGGAGGAAGTAGCTTCCTCCCTAACGCTGTCGGTGGGTTGGCTTATTAGATCTGTGTTAGACCCACTAGACAGATTGTTAGTGGTTTGTGTGTTGTTGTGTAGGTATGTGTTGTGACGTCTCTTACATACACGACAACCGTTGAGCTTGCACTGACGGGTCTCGTGGTCCGGGCGGAGGCAGACATGGCAGAGTCTCAGAGTGGACGCCCGCGACCAGCGCTCGTCGACCGACATCTTTTTGAAGGCTGGGCAGTCGTACACTCTGTGATCACCACGGCACACGACGCACGGCCGACCTTTGTTGTCACCTTGTTTTTCTGAAATCATGAAGGTTTTTATGTTTTTATCATGTTTAAATGAATTTTTATTAGTCACAGGCTCTAACCTGTGATTAGATTGCCTTTCTCTTTTAGATCGGTACAGGTTTTCTAATATGTCTGCACGATTTTTTAGAAATTCTTTGAAATCTTCAAGTGTAGGCCACTCTTGAAGAGTATTTCTGTGCTCTTCCCATTTTGAATATGTGTTTGAGTCTAATTTTGCAGCCAACATGTGAATCAATATTGTATCCCAATGCTCCGTAGGTTGACCTAATGTTTTCAACGCTCGGAGGTTTTTAGTGAAATTATCGCTTAAATATCTAAGCGACTTATCAGACTCCCGCTGTATATTTTCCATATTAAATAATGCATTCAAATGATTAGTAATTAATTGCCTTTTATTACTGAACCTGTCACACAGCAGTCTCCAGGCCTCAGTATAGTTGACAGCTGAAACTTCTAAATTTGCAATTACACGAGCAGCCTCGCCTTCAAGGTACGAACTTAGGTAGTGAAACTTGTGGATCGACTTAATGTGGTCATTGTTATGAATCAAAGATTCATAAAGGTCCTTAAATTCCATCCATTTATAATAAGATCCATCAAATTTATTTATTTTAATTTGAGGCAACTTGAAGCCGAGGTGCTCAGAATGACAACCGCCAGAAGAACAAGTTTTTACAGACGGCTCAGGTGAGGATTTCTGAGCTTGAGAGCGTTCTAATATATTTTGAGCTACAGCTATAGCAGAATTAATGTGAGATTCATTAGCGTCCCTTTCTAGGAGCTCACTCTCAAGGCTTTCAGAATTAACTACCTCAATCGAAGTTTGCAGCTCGTCTAGGCGCGTGGATAACTCTATAACTTTGTTTAATCTTAAGGTAAGCTCATTAAATTTAATTCCCGTTAACACTTCATCATCCTTAATTGTATTTAAATAACCACGAAATTTAGAAACTTGACCCTTTATGGATCCACGCTTAATGCGTAATTCGGCCAAGAGAGCTTCCTTTTTTGCAGCTTCAGTCATGTTGAATTGTGTTTGTTAACTGAGCTGGCAAAACAGACGAATTAATTTGAGAAAAAATATTATTTAGAGATTTTGGCGACCGTGACAGGACACGTGCGGCAGGTCTATTATCTTAAAATTGCAGAGCCTGACTTTCGTCGGCCATATTGGAGCGTCGTGGTCTTGGAGCCGACGACGTCGCAAGCCGAATCCAACCACCGCCAGCCTTCGCCGCCAGCCCAGTAACGCGTGCCCGAAGAGGAGGACTGCCGAGGGACGGCTGCGGCGAAGACCAGGGAACCGTGAGATTGGGACGGACGATCGACGGCGTCGGGTAACACGACGCGACCGCGTGGCGCGCGGCGAGACAAGGCGAGTGCCCTGATCCTAGAAAGTGCCCATCCGTACCCACTTTTATATTTTAGGTCAAGTCCCTTCTTTCTAATCCCAACTTAAATTCTCAATTTCAATATGCAGACTACAAACTTGACTACAATTTAACCTAAACATACCTATTTTGCAGTTCATTGATCTTTGACCATTACGTAACTAAACTCGACAAATTACTTTAACTTAAATAACCTTGAATCCCAACTAGATTGTCTTTAAACTGAGTGCCTACTGTGATTTATTGCATCTATTTGTTTTACCTACAGGACAGTTTCTTATCAGCTTGTTTTTAGTGATCTTCAAATACCTAACCTCTCAGTGCACGTTGTGTGAGTTAACTTAAATACCGCTTCAGTGCCTATCTATTTAGGCTTTCTTAATTAAATAAGGCAGTGCAGTGACCTGTGCATTCCTTTAAAGATATAATAATAAATACCTAACGCGTTTATTTAAAACCTGACTGAGGCGGCTTGTTTGTGCCTATGTTATCGCCAGCTTGCCTACGCATTTACGTTTAATTCATTTGCACTTAAAAAACCCTTGTTTGCAAGCGCACGTGTGCCATTCTAAAATTAATTTAACTTATTTCCTTTTCTCTTTGCTGACATAAACAATTTCATTCAACTTCACGCCACCCTTGCCTGCGCTTTGGTTCTTGCACGCATATGCACCCTTTCTTTTGCACGATTTCAGTGACGAGGCTGCCCACGTGCGCGCCGCGTGCCACGCATACATACCACGTGCCCACGTGTGCTTCGCGTGCCACGTGCGACCACGTGGCTGCGCACCGGGCCACCTCGGCGTAGCTGTTGAAGGCATCAGGGGCGTGAGCTGTTTTGCCAATTTAACTTTTTGCTGACGTGGATACTTTTTAACTCTAAATAATATTTTTTCTCCAATTAATTCGTCTGTTTTGCCAGCTCAGTTAACAAACACAATTCAACATGACTGAAGCTGCAAAAAAGGAAGCTCTCTTGGCCGAATTACGCATTAAGCGTGGATCCATAAAGGGTCAAGTTTCTAAATTTCGTGGTTATTTAAATACAATTAAGGATGATGAAGTGTTAACGGGAATTAAATTTAATGAGCTTACCTTAAGATTAAATAAAGTTATAGAGTTATCCACGCGCCTAGACGAGCTGCAAACTTCGATTGAGGTAGTTAATTCTGAAAGCCTTGAGAGTGAGCTCCTTGAAAGGGACGCTAATGAATCTCACATTAATTCTGCTATAGCTGTAGCTCAAAATATATTAGAACGCTCTCAAGCTCAGAAACCCTCACCTGAGCCGTCTGTAAAAACTTGTTCTTCGGGCGGTTGTCATTCTGAGCACCTCGGCTTCAAGTTGCCTCAAATTAAAATAAATAAATTTGATGGATCTTATTATAAATGGATGGAATTTAAGGACCTTTATGAATCTCTGATTCATAACAATGACCACAATAAGCCAACCCACCGGCAGCGTTAGGGAGGAAGCTACTTCCTCCTCAACAATGGTAACTTCTGACAGTGCCGAGGTGCGAAACACCCTCACTGCTAATACTTCTCTCAACAGTAGTGAAGCATTGCTCTCTACTGCTCTAATTGAAATTGTAAATCCTGTCAACAATAAGAGAGAGACAGTCAAATGTCTCTTGGATAACTGTTCACAGTCTAATTATCTTACTGAAGCGTTGAGGCAACGCCTGCAACTTGACCTTCAGCCTCTAACTGCCACAAATGTAACGGGAATAGGAAATACCTCTCTGACCTATAAACCTATGAGGTGCGCAGCTCATATAAAATCTAAACTGACCAATTTCAATGCTAACGCAGACTTTCTTGTCTTAAATAAAATAACTGATCAATTTCCTAAAAAATATGTTGATATTAGTTATCTTAACTTACCTGCATCGATGAAACTTGCAGATCCAACCTTTAACGTTCCATCTCAAATAGATATGCTATTGGGAGTTGAATTGTTCTGGTCGATCGTTACTGGAAGGGCAAAAACATTGCAAGGTAGTAAGTGCACCTTTCTTATCCCTTCAAAGCTTGGGTGGCTTGTAGCCGGTCCGATAGAGGGCGCCACTGCCTATGTAAACTCATTAAACACAAGTACTCATTGCTGCATGTCTGACCTGTCTGCCCAAATGACTAAGTTCTGGGAGACGCAGGAGGTACCGCAAGAAGCGGACTTCAAAAATGGAGGTGAGTTCGATTCTCATCCCATAGAAAAACATTTCACAGATACCACATATCGCCAATCTGATGGCAGGTTTGTAGTGCGTCTACCTTTAAAGGATACGCCCGACTGCCTAGGCAACACATTTAACATTGCTAAAAAACGCCTATTCAACTTAGAAAAACGTTTCAGTAAACAACCTGAACTTAAAAAAATGTATACTGATTTCATAAACGAATATGAAAGTTTAGGTCATCTGTCGGAATCTAAGCAATGTTACAATGCTTATCACGTCCCTCATCACCCAGTGATGAAGGACAGTGAATCTACACGATTAAGGGCAGTCTTTCATGGCAGCTGCCCAACCTCCTCTGGTTATTCTATTAATGATATCCAGATGGTAGGACCTAACATACAAAACTCGTTATTTGACATATTGCTTAGATTCCGACAGTATAGATATGTGCTGTCGTCTGATATAGAAAAACAATATCGTCAAATCTTAATTAATGAAGCAGATAGACACTTGCAAGTCATTTTGTGGCGTGAAAACGAGCACCTACCTATTCGTTCTTTGACCTTAAATACTGTTACGTATGGCTTCGCCTCTTCCAGCTGGTTAGCGGCGCGTTGTTTGTGGCAGTTAGGGGCTGAGAGCAAGGATCCATTAGTTAAGACTATAATACAAAATGATTTTTATTGCGATGACTTACTGACAGGCGCAGATTCTGTAAAGGAGCTGCTTCATATACAGGCCGAGGTATCAAAGGTCCTAACCGCCCAGGTTGCGGGCGCTCGACACCACAAAAGCGGAGCACCGAGCCCAAAAATCCCTCTTTCCTTCTAACCACTGAAGCCGCCGCACGTGTCCTAGACATTAACAAGAACCTATAGATTGTACTTTATCCATGATTAAAATGGTAAACTATTAAAGTAGTTTAATTTACTAGAGGCTACAACATAATTGGCACCGGCGTTGACCAATCCAGACGACCGTCGGTAGCGAATCAGAGGGCTCCGTGAGCGCGACAACAGCGCCCAGGTTGCGGGCGCTCGACACCACAAAAAGCGGAGCACCGAGCCCAGAAATCCCTCTTTCCTTCTAACCACTGAAGCCGCCGCACGTGTCCTAGACATTAACAAGAACCTATAGATTGTACTTTATCCATGATTAAAATGGTAAACTATTAAGGTAGTTTAATTTACTAGAGGCTACAACACAATTGGCGACCGTGACAGGACACGTGCGGCAGGTCTATTATCTTAAAATTGCAGAGCCTGACTTTCGTCGGCCATATTGGAGCGTCGTGGTCTTGGAGCCGACGACGTCGCAAGCCGAATCCAACCACCGCCAGCCTTCGCCGCCAGCCCAGTAACGCGTGCCCGAAGAGGAGGACTGCCGAGGGACGGCTGCGGCGAAGACCAGGGAACCGTGAGATTGGGACGGACGATCGACGGCGTCGGGTAACACGACGCGACCGCGTGGCGCGCGGCGAGACAAGGCGAGTGCCCTGATCCTAGAAAGTGCCCATCCGTACCCACTTTTATATTTTAGGTCAAGTCCCTTCTTTCTAATCCCAACTTAAATTCTCAATTTCAATATGCAGACTACAAACTTGACTACAATTTAACCTAAACATACCTATTTTGCAGTTCATTGATCTTTGACCATTACGTAACTAAACTCGACAAATTACTTTAACTTAAATAACCTTGAATCCCAACTAGATTGTCTTTAAACTGAGTGCCTACTGTGATTTATTGCACCTATTTGTGTTTTTACCTACAGGACAGTTTCTTATCAGCTTGTTTTTAGTGATCTTTAAATACCTAACCTCTCAGTGCACGTTGTGTGAGTTAACTTAAATACCGCTTCAGTGCCTATCTATTTAGGCTTTCTTAATTAAATAAGGCAGTGCAGTGAAAACCTGTGCATTCCTTTAAAGATATAATAATAAATACCTAACGCGTTTATTTAAAACCTGACTGAAGCGGCTTGTTTGTGCCTATGTTATCGCCAGCTTGCCTACGCATTTACGTTTAATTCATTTGCACTTAAAAAACCCTTGTTTGCAAGCGCACGTGTGCCATTCTAAAATTAATTTAACTTATTCCCTTTTCTTTTTGCTGACATAAACAATTTCATTCAACTTCACGCCACCCTTGCCTGCGCTTTGGTTCTTGCACGCATATGCACCCTTTCTTTTGCACGATTTCAGTGACGAGGCTGCCCACGTGCGCGCCGCGTGCCACGCATACATACCACGTGCCCACGTGTGCTTCGCGTGCCACGTGCGACCACGTGGCTGCGCACCGGGCCACCTCGGCGTAGCTGTTGAAGGCATCAGGGGCGTGAGCTGTTTTGCCAATTTAACTTTTGCTGACGTGGATACTTTTTAACTCTAAATAATATTTTTTCTCAAATTAATTCGTCTGTTTTGCCAGCTCAGTTAACAAACACAATTCAACATGACTGAAGCTGCAAAAAAGGAAGCTCTCTTGGCCGAATTACGCATTAAGCGTGGATCCATAAAGGGTCAAGTTTCTAAATTTCGTGGTTATTTAAATACAATTAAGGATGATGAAGTGTTAACGGGAATTAAATTTAATGAGCTTACCTTAAGATTAAATAAAGTTATAGAGTTATCCACGCGCCTAGACGAGCTGCAAACTTCGATTGAGGTAGTTAATTCTGAAAGCCTTGAGAGTGAGCTCCTAGAAAGGGACGCTAATGAATCTCACATTAATTCTGCTATAGCTGTAGCTCAAAATATATTAGAACGCTCTCAAGCTCAGAAACCCTCACCTGAGCCGTCTGTAAAAACTTGTTCTTCGGGCGGTTGTCGTTCTGAGCACCTCGGCTTCAAGTTGCCTCAAATTAAAATAAATAAATTTGATGGATCTTATTATAAATGGATGGAATTTAAGGACCTTTATGAATCTTTGATTCATAACAATGACCACATTAAGTCGATCCACAAGTTTCACTACCTAAGTTCATACCTTGAAGGCGAGGCTGCTCGTGTAATTGCAAATTTAGAAGTTTCAGCTGTCAACTATACTGAGGCCTGGAGACTGCTGTGTGACAGGTTCAGTAATAAAAGGCAATTAATTACTAATCATTTGAATGCATTATTTAATATGAAAAGTATACAGCGGGAGTCTGATAAGTCGCTTAGATTTTTAAGCGATAATTTCACTAAAAACCTCCGAGCGTTGAAAACATTAGGTCAACCTACGGAGCATTGGGATACAATGTTAATTCACATGTTAGCTGCAAAATTAGACTCAAATACATATTCAAAATGGGAAGAGCACAGAAATACTCTTCAAGAGTGGCCTACACTTGAAGATTTCAAGGAATTTCTAAAAAATCGTGCAGATATATTAGAAAACCTGTACCGATCTAAAAGAGAAAAACAATCTAATCACAGGTTAGAGCCTGTGACTAATAAAAATTCATTTAAACATGATAAAAACATAAAAACCTTCATGATTTCAGAAAAACAAGGTGACAACAAAGGTCGGCCGTGCGTCGTGTGCCGTGGTGATCACAGAGTGTACGACTGCCCAGCCTTCAAAAAGATGTCGGTCGACGAGCGCTGGTCGCGGGCGTCCACTCTGAGACTCTGCCATGTCTGCCTCCGCCCGGACCACGAGACCCGTCAGTGCAAGCTCAACGGTTGTCGTGTATGTAAGAGACGTCACAACACATACCTACACAACAACACACAAACCACTAACAATCTGTCTAGTGGGTCTAACACAGATCTAATAAGCCAACCCACCGACAGCGTTAGGGAGGAAGCTACTTCCTCCTCAACAATGGTAACTTCTGACAGTGCCGAGGTGCGAAACACCCTCACTGCTAATACTTCTCTCAACAGTAGTGAAGCATTGCTCTCTACTGCTCTAATTGAAATTGTAAATCCTGTCAACAATAAGAGAGAGACAGTCAAATGTCTCTTGGATAACTGTTCACAGTCTAATTATCTTACTGAAGCGTTAAGGCAACGCCTGCAACTTGACCTTCAGCCTCTGACTGCCACAAATGTAACGGGAATAGGAAATACCTCTCTGACCTATAAACCTATGAGGTGCGCAGCTCATATAAAATCTAAACTGACCAATTTCAATGCTAACGCAGACTTTCTTGTCTTAAATAAAATAACTGATCAATTTCCTAAAAAATATGTTGATATTAGTTACCTTAACTTACCGGCATCGATGAAACTTGCAGATCCAACCTTTAACGTCCCATCTCAAATAGATATGCTATTAGGAGTTGAACTATTCTGGTCGATCGTTACTGGAAGGGCAAAAACATTGCAAGGTAGTAAGTGCACCTTTCTTATCCCTTCAAAGCTTGGGTGGCTTGTAGCCGGTCCGATAGAGGGCGCCACTGCCTATGTAAACTCATTAAACACAAGTACTCATTGCTGCATGTCTGACCTGTCTGCCCAAATGACTAAGTTCTGGGAGACGCAGGAGGTACCGCAAGAAGCGGACTTCAAAAATGGAGGTGAGTTCGATTCTCATCCCATAGAAAAACATTTCACAGATACCACATATCGCCAATCTGATGGCAGGTTTGTAGTGCGTCTACCTTTAAAGGATACGCCCGACTGCCTAGGCAACACATTTAACATTGCTAAAAAACGCCTATTCAACTTAGAAAAACGTTTCAGTAAACAACCTGAAGTTAAAAAAATGTATACTGATTTCATAAACGAATATGAAAGTTTAGGTCATCTGTCGGAATCTAAGCAATGTTACAATGCTTATCACGTCCCTCATCACCCAGTGATGAAGGACAGTGAATCTACACGATTAAGGGCAGTCTTTCATGGCAGCTGCCCAACCTCCTCTGGTTATTCTATTAATGATATCCAGATGGTAGGACCTAACATACAAAACTCGTTATTTGACATATTGCTTAGATTCCGACAGTATAGATATGTGCTGTCGTCTGATATAGAAAAACAATATCGTCAAATCTTAATTAATGAAGCAGATAGACACTTGCAAGTCATTTTGTGGCGTGAAAACGAGCACCTACCTATTCGTTCTTTGACCTTAAATACTGTTACTTATGGCTTCGCCTCTTCCAGCTGGTTAGCGGCGCGTTGTTTGTGGCAGTTGGGGGCTGAGAGCAAGGATCCATTAGTTAAGACTATAATACAAAATGATTTTTATTGCGATGACTTACTGACAGGCGCAGATTCTGTAAAGGAACTGCTTCATATACAAGCCGAGGTATCAAAGGTCCTAACCGCCGGTTGCTTTAACCTACGTAAATACCGCTCGAATTCAAACGAGTTATTAAGTTCTGATTCTATTAATCAAAATGATCATTTGGCATTGAGCCAATCTTGTCAAACACTTGGACAGGGCTGGCTGCCCAGCCAAGATATTCTAAACTATGCAATTAAGCCTTATGAATCTGATGAAAAGGTTACAAAGAGATCAATATTATCAAAAACGTTCCAAGTCTTTGATCCCTTAGGCCTGTTAAGTCTGTGCACAGTTAAACCTAAAATATTACTGCAAACCTTATGGAAAGAAGGCAAAGATTGGGACGAACCGGTTTCACCAGAAATCCAGCGAATCTGGACGCGATTCATTAAAAACCTACATCATATAAAAATGCTTAGTATACCTAGATTTGTGTTGTGTGATGCACCCTCCACAATAGAATTACACTGCTTTTCTGATGCAGCAGAAACTGCGTATGCAGCCTGCATTTATGTTAAAACAATTTCAGGCTCGGGTGAACAACAAGTACACCTACTGTGTGCGAGAGACAGAATTGCTCCAATCAAGAGAACCAGCATACCACGACTTGAATTGTCAGGTTGCTTGTTAGCTGCGCGAACTTACGCAGCTGTAGTAAGAGCCTGGAGACGTCCTGTCTCTCGTGCAATATTCTGGACTGACTCTAGCTGCTGCCTGGCTTGGCTAAAAACTGACATTAGCAAATTAAAGACCTTTGTGGCCAACAGAGTGGCAGCTATAGCCAGTCTCACCCCAGGAGCTACCTGGAGACATGTACCTACCAAAGAAAATCCAAGTGACCTCGCAACCCGTGGCGTAGACCCACAACATGTCTCTGGAGCCGCTCTTTGGTGGCATGGCCCCGAGTTCCTACTAAAACCTGAAGCTGAGTGGCCAGACTTGAATTCTGTGCCTCCGGAGGTCTTGCCTGAAATCAAGGTAACTTCTATGCTTACAACTTTAGAACCTGAGCCATCGATCATTGATTTTGATAGGTTTTCAAAATATAAAAGATTACAACACGCCACGGCTTATGTGCGCCGTTTCATTAATAACTGTAAACCTAGATTACCTAAACTAACGGGATCGCTGTCGGCGCAGGAACTCGCAGACTCGCTACATACTTTAGTCAAAATTGCTCAACAACAGTCGTTTAAGTCTGAAATAGAAACGATGCACAAAGGTCACAGGTTGAGCCCTAAATCACATATCACAACTCTGTCTCCGTTCCTTGACTCTCAAGGCATCTTGAGAGTCGGGGGGAGGCTGGAGGCTTCTGATCGTAGCTACGACCAGAAGCATCCCATGTTATTACGTGCTAAACACACACTAACCAGACTCATTTTTACACATGAACACATACGTCTCTTACATGCAGGGCCACAGTTGTTATTATGTTCAGTTCGAGACATTATATGGCCGGTCGGAGGCAGACATCTCGCAAGAAGCACGGCCCGCAATTGTGTCACTTGTAGGCGTATTTCTGGTCAAACTTTAAAAAATATTATGGGCAACTTACCCGAACAACGCACAAACACTGATTTTCCATTCACGTCAACTGCGCTTGACCTGGCTGGTCCCTATTTCATAACCGATCGCCGCGGACGTGGATGTAAAATTACCAAATGTTATATGTGTCTATTTATATGTCTAAGATATAAATGTGTACATTTAGAAGCTGTGAGCGACCTGTCTAAAGATTCATTTATGCTTGCACTTCGCAGATTTATCGCCCGACGCGGTAAGCCCGCGGAGTTGTTCTGTGATAACGGTAGAAACTTTGTAGCTGCAGCTAAAGAGATTAATGACTTTTATAAACTATATCAAAATGATATATCTGATTTTGCAGCTGGTCAAGGTATTAAATTTAAATTTGCGCCAGCTTACGCTCCTAACTTTAACGGCTATGCTGAGGCCGGTATTAAAAGTGCCAAATTTCATCTAAAAAGAGTATTAGGTACTACTCATCTCACATTTGAAGAGCTGTCCTCCTTGTTTAGTCAAGTAGAGGCAATATTGAACAGTAGACCACTCTGTCCACTGTCCTCCTCCCCCAATGACTTAGACCCCCTTACTCCCGGGCACTTTCTGGTTTTTAGGGCGCTCGAGTCGCTGCCGTCGCCGCCACTTGAAGACCGGAACCCACAACGCCTGGACCGCTACCTCAAGCTGGAGCAGCTGCGTCAACACTTCTGGAAGCGGTGGTCGTCGGAGTTCGTGTCTCTACAACAGCAACGCTACAAGTGGCGCGAAAGACAACGCGATCTACGCCTGGGAGAGCTGGTGCTCATCAAAGAGGAAGGCTTACCACCGCTGCTGTGGCGCATGGGCAGGGTAGTCAAGCTATACCCCGGCAAGGATGGCGTGCCGCGTGTCGCGGACCTCAACACTGCCAGGGGGCTCGTCAAGCGAGCACTCAACAGAATATGCCCGTTACCTATGCAAGAAAGGGATTCCTGAAAGATACTCTTTCAGCGCCCCGGAGTATGTTAACGCCTGGTAACATTGGCACCGGCGTTGACCAATCCAGCCGACCGTCGGTAGCGAATCAGAGGGCTCCGTGAGCGCGACAACAGCGCCCAGGTTGCGGGCGCTCGACACCACAAAAAGCGGAGCACCGAGCCCAGAAATCCCTCTTTCCTTCTAACCACTGAAGCCGCCGCACGTGTCCTAGACATTAACAAGAACCTATAGATTGTACTTTATCCATGATTAAAATGGTAAACTATTAAAGTAGTTTAATTTACTAGAGGCTACAACAAATTACGTTATGTATTACAAAAGCAGCATAAATAAGTAATGGTTTAATCACAATCGTAAGGCAGACGTAACACGGCATTTTCTCTTATATGTACCAGTGTACCTATTTGATATTATGGGAATAAAGTCAGACAACCAAATAATATGTTAGGACAAAAGGCGGGAAATTCAATAATAGTATTGAGAGAACGAAGTTTTTTACATTATTTATATGTGCCGCTTTTTTACTGACAAATTTGTCCGAAAATAAACCGTTTTGTTTTGACTTGACTTGAGTTTCTGAGAATTTAATTTACTACGAATGTACGGCTGTGCGAAAAACGCGTCATGATAATTAACATTATTATTATTGCAACATGCTGCTATGTAGTATATTTTCGGCATTTTCATTAAGATGCACGTGTATAAAATAATCCTAATATTTGCAAGCGATATATTTCGCGATACGTGACGAGCCAGCGTTTTAAATTTAAACGTGCGTTCCGAGACAGCGCGCGCCAACCATTGAATAGACCACGGAGACGGGGCGCTCTGCATGTACTTGTAGCCGCGCGACGGAATCGCGGAGTGACACCCCCTTGCTAGAGCGCTGCATCGGCAAATCTCACTGGCCTCTTTACAACCCGCCCACTGCGTGTTGTTTTCACAGGTATAATTTTGCAAGAAGTGTCATTGTTATTCGATGTGGAATCATTCTGCCGGTATGTACTAGGTAAACTGTCTACAGTATATTCGTCTGTAGTTTCCATATCGTCATTAATTACATATGCCGGTTTTAATCTATCTATCGATACATTTATTTCTTTATTCTCCACCTGGATAACAAACTTCTTATTTCTCCTACTTATGACTTTATACGGACCGTCATAAGGAGGTTGTAAGGACTTACGTAATAAATCATTCCTCAAAAATACATATTGGCATGTTTTTAAATCATTATGCACAAACAACGAACGTGAATTACTGTGACTTTGTGGTCTTGGCTTTAATTTGTTTACGGAATCCCTAATTTTTTGAAAATACTCCG
Source organism: Thaumatotibia leucotreta (assembly GCA_025490895.1). Taxonomy (NCBI): domain Eukaryota; kingdom Metazoa; phylum Arthropoda; class Insecta; order Lepidoptera; family Tortricidae; genus Thaumatotibia; species Thaumatotibia leucotreta. The sequence continues at coordinate 22,759 of JALPQI010014571.1, forward strand.
AAACAGAATCAGTAACCCTGACCTCGTCATAAAATTCACCAGGCAACCTAATTGACTTACCATACACTAACTGCGCTGCGCTCACTCCCGTGTCACTTCTAGGAGCTGCGCGCATACCTAGCAATACTGTGGGTAATTCGTCTGCCCAACAAGTGTTATCACTTAGGCGAGCCTTAAGGGCTGTTTTAAATGTCCTGTTCAGCCTCTCCACAAGACCGTTGCTCTGGGCGTGGTAGGGCGTAGTACGTAGCTTATGAACGCCTAGGTACTTCATTAATTGTTTGAATAAATCGCTTTCAAACTGCCTACCACAATCACTCGTTAAACGCGTAGGGCAACCAAAACGAGTAATCCACCCTTCGTAAACTACCCTAGCTATGGTCTCCGCCGTAATGTCCTGAACCGGATATAACTCGGGCCATCCTGAAAATCTGTCTATCATTGCCACACAATAACGGTAACCTTCGCTGGTCGTGGCTAATGGTCCCGCAATATCAATGTGCACGTGCGCAAAACGATCAGATTCCGCGAATTGCTCTAAGCCTGAAACGGTATGACGTATTACTTTAGCTTTCTGGCCAGTATAATAACGCCCTTTGGGTTGTTCGAATTTCCCCGGATGTGTTTTGGGATGAGGAACAGTGCCCAGACGTTCCAGCGTTTTATGGATACTGTGGTACTGAGAAATTTAAATTTTTTGTTTACCTACATAGATGATGTAATCATCGCGAGCGAGACAGAAGAACAACACAAAGAGCAATTGAAACAGGTTTTCTCTATATCTGCCGGGGCCACCGGTAAAAAATGATACGCTCTGTTTAGATCTAGCCGAGAAAATACTTTCTTATTACCAGCCAACAAATATGTAAAATCTTGTAAACGAGGAATTGGGTATCGGTCAGGCTTTGTAATTGCATTAAGCCTTCTATAGTCGCCACACGGACGTAACTCCCCATTTTTCTTGGGTACTACGTGCAAAGGGCTTGCCCAAGGGCTATTCGAAGGTCTACAGATGCCTAGGTCGACCATCAACCTGAATTCCTCTTTCACTTTATTATACCGGTCTGGTGGTAAGGGTCTTGCTTTCGCGTATACCGGGGGTCCCGTAGTTTCAATATGGTGAACCACTGAATGTTTCGGAGTGTCCTTGTAACACACCGCTTTCGTCAAATCAGGGTAATTTAACAATAATTCATGCCAAGGATTTCTTAAATCTACAGACTTAATTGACAATTGGGATGCATCCTGTATAACAATAGAACCAATAACATTTAACATAGTAACTTTATCCCACAATTTCCGCGCGTGGAGATCTACTAACAACCTATAATGGCTTAAAAAATCGGCTCCGATTATGGGTTGTTTAACATCAGCTACTATAAAAATCCATTTAAATGCTCTTCTAAGGTTTAAATTAAGGACTAAACTACGCACTCCAAAAGTCTTTATTTCACTGCCGTTGGCGGCATACAACTTATAGTTAGGACTCACCGCAGTAGATGCCGCATGCTTTCGGGATACCGGCAAAACACTAACATGCGAACCAGTATCTATTAAAAAGTTCAAACGGCTATTTAAGTCTGTAACACATAGGCGATTATTTGTTACGTCGATACACATCTCCGCCTTAGACTGTATCGCACTTAGTTTCCCTTCTCCGGCTGGTTCTCCCAGTGGCAAGGTTTGATGCATTTCGCGGCCTTAGTTCCGTATCGGAAATGGTAAAAGCATAACCATCCCGGTTTACGTCCAATTTTGCTGGTTTTTCTCTCCCTTGACCTTGACGGCTGCCTCCTCGGTGTAGCGCTCCTCTGCGGACGTCTTGACCTCCGTAGCTCTGCGACCTCCACCGTAAGCCGATTTAATTTCGCCGTTAAGTCATCCGGCGTGCGTTGTCTATTCGGGGATATCTCCGCGACTTCCATCGGTCGCGTCGCCTCCATGACCTTGTCCGCGATGCTAGCCAATTTCTCCATGTCCGTGACCTCGGATGCAGCTAGAACTGCCTGCACCGCTGATGGAAGATGGCCGTTCCACATAATAACCAACGTCTGGTCCAAAATCTTCCCTCGCGCAAGGTCACGCATGTTTCTGAGGAGTTGGGACGGCTTTTGAGTGCCTAACTCCATCTCTCCCAGTAATTTCTGAGTCTGGCGGGTATCTGACTCCTCATATATCTTGAGCAGTCTGTCTTTCAACGTCCCATATTTGTTTTCTGCCGGCGGTGATAGTAATAAATCGCTCACCTGCTTAATGGCATTTTTACTCAGCTTGGTTACCACTAAATTTTGCTTGGCCGCATCTCCCAGGCGCTGATTTTCCACCGCCGCTTCGAACTGCAAAAACCAAAGTTTTGGCATGTCCGTCCAAAACTCCGGAATTCTCGAAGAAATTGTAATGCTGGCCAATGCTGACGTATTCTCTGCCAAGCTCCCATCGTGTGAGGGTCCTGGTACCGGCGCCGTGCTGACCGTCGTATTAGGTTGTGGATTCGCTATTCCCGATGCCATAGTCACCGGAAACGCCGCTTGTCCACCCTGTACATGGCCTTGTGGTATAGCCTTCGCTCCGTTAGGCATTGTTCAAAATATTTTAAAAACTTTCACTAATGTTCACTCACTAAAAACTTTCCTCACTCACTAATGTTCTCGGGGTCACCAGTTATAGGTATTAGGTTTAGTTAGTTAATAACCTTGAAGGTTGCGGTGAGTGGGGATATATAATTGAGTACACAAGTGATTTACTTAACGGATATTTATTGACTAACTTACAATCTATCAAGTCGCGGGCACAGCCGCTGCCACGCTTGCGTTCCGATTCCGATCAGTCGCAAAGGCAGCACAGGTTGATATCCAACCTGGTATTATGTGCACCTACACAATAACTACTCAAAATAATATTTAAAAAGCAGTATTATACGGCACGATCCGTCGGCCCCGATCATCGCATGCGATTAATTGGACCCAACCGACCGCGTCGTCTAATACCGCTTTTTCAAAGTAATAATTTGCAACTTCCAAACAGGTCAATCTTAAAAAAAAAAGAGGTGTCGGTGTCGTATTTGACTTTTGTTGTGTTTCAAAGACTTAATTATGTAGTTGACTTATAATTTCTTAGAAAGAAGATCCATTTTTTTGTTTCATTTCATTGCATGTTTGAGAAAAGCATTATACATACCTCGGCCATGAAGAGACGGGTTGCCGTCCGAATACTATCCGGCCTCGCTTCGCTCGGCCGTCTACATATCGTCCATTAAATACAAAAGCGACACATGTCAAAAAAATACTTTTTACAGGGGAGCTGTTTAAAGATTTTGTATTCGTTTTTTGTTCACAATTTTTTTTTACAGCATTAATATTATATATGTTATATATCGATTTGTAGGTATTTTAACCCTCTTTTGATGTGTTTGGTTATTAGAAAGTAATATGTGCTGTGCAAGCTTTTATGAGCGTATACGTCCGTTTTGCATAAAAAAATAACATTAACTCTGAATTTTTTTTTTCCATGAAAGGCCACAAATACAAAAAAATAAGCAGTTATTTCATTTAAATCATACATAAAATCATGTCTTAAACATAGAAATACTGTTTTTTTAACAAAACTGAACCAGACAAAACTTTTTCTTACTGTTTCTTTGATTAATTTTAACTTTGGTTGCATATTTTGATGAATTTAACGGACGTACTAGTTTAAAATTCAGATATAATTATCGGTTTTCTTCAAGAATCAACCTGCTATATAAAAAAATGTGGTACTTTTAGTTAATAAATATAAAATAAATACAACGCGATCAAAGTTATATTGTTGAGAATGGAATTAAAACTTTGATACCACTTATTTTTACTATAAACTGGAAATAGCCCACCTAAAAGTACGTGCTTTTAGGTGGGATAATAAAAATCATTAAGTACATCTTTAGTTATTTGTTTTTTTATGTGTATTGTATTTGTGTGGGGGTTACTATGATCCCATACTAAATGATCCAAATTGATATGTTTTGACGGTTTACTAGTTTTTTCATTAGAATTGATGCAAGAACTTAATTTTTACCGATACAAAAGTATATCTTTCAATATTTAATTGCAGAGATAATAAGTCTTTCCTAAAAATCTACTTATAATTAGTAATAATGTAACAATGTTTTTTTCTAGACGACATGACAGTTTAGCGCTAAAGTACTTGGGTACTACCTATGTAGTGAATCAATAGGCATGATGACTGTCAAGTCAAGTCAACATTTTTTTTCGATTTTTGGAAGATTTACATGAAATACACAAAAGTAACGTCACGTTTGTATACTACACTTATATTAAATAAAAGTTCTGTACAATAATGACTGCAGTCTATATCTTAGTAATAATTTATTCGTGTATGAGGCCGTGCATAATGTCTAATAATTTTTTTTAAATACAGTCATCATCCCTATGTTGGCAGTCCCAAAAGTGAAAAAATAAATATTACTAATATAAGTTTTTAGATTCGTTAAAACATACACCGGGGTTAGATCTTTGTTTGTTTTACTTGTATTGTATACAAATAATATAATAGGAAAATATGACAAATACTTAATAATCCGAAGTTTATGCCATTGTTCTTTCTTCGTAGTCGCAATTATAGGTACATAAAATTAACAGTCATCTTCCGCACAATCTCTAATATACTCTTAAGTAAAACGAACACAATACAAAGTACCACGTTTTAGTATTATGGTATTTTTTAAGATTTCATGCAAAAGATACTCAATTATTCAATCTGGTACATTTATGGATTGCAACAATGTTTTTTGAAATTCAACATTCCGTATTGCGGCTCCTTTGTTTATAAAGAAATCTAAACCATACATATTTACTTTATTCAAAACAGCATCATGTATAAATATGGCTCCTGTGATTGATGCATTCGAATATATTTTTAATTCAAAAAGGTTGCAAATTCTAATACGGCAGTTTTGATGAATGAAAAATCAAATTTAAGAGGATATTTTAAAATTAAAGCTGCCACATTCCGTTTTGCGACTCCTTTTTATTTAAAGAAACATAATATTTACGTATTTATTTTATTCAAAACGGCCACATCTATAAATATGGCACCTTTGCTTATATATTTTTTAACGTAATCACTTATTTTTTCGTTTCATGGCACTTTTTCACAAAAATGTCGTGTGTTTTGGTCGACAGTCGAGTCGCAACTGACAAAATGGCAGTTTAGCACTGAAATAAGTTTCGAAAGAGCGATAGTGCAAAAAGGGCACCTGCAAATTTTTGATACTTACTAACGCCAAATCGACAGGTGTCTTAGTGTCACGTAAAATATTAGTGCTGATAATGTCGTTTTTGCAATAAAATCATTTTTCATTGTTTTTGAGTTGTGTCGCTTTTGTATTTAATGGACGATATATTCGGCCGGCAACCAGTCACTTCCCGGCCTCGGTAGTAATGTACTATTATAATTGTTAATTATACTGGCCACTCTGCAAAAACTCGTCCACACAGTAGTAAACTTTTTCAACTAGCAGTTTCTTTACTTTCCTAGAAAACTCTGCATCGTTCTCAACGGATTTTATGTCAGGTACAACAAGAAACATATACAACAATAATATTAAAATTAATAATTGATTCGCCCTTTAGAATTATAGTGATAGAAATTTTGGAAGTCTATAATTATATTATGCCTTTAATAATTAATTTAACTGTCGTGTCATAGAAGGATAATGAGTACCTACCTAACTGCGAATTATCGCAATTACCTACCCAATCATTAACCTAAACTAATTTAATGTCAACATTATTCTTTGAAAAGATAAGTAGGTAATTTTTATTTTTCAGGACCAAGCAGTAAACTCTGGCATACACTTTGTTGACTATAATATTACGGCCATGTATGCCGTAATATTATAGTCAACAAATAATAGTAATAGTACACTCATTACATCAGAGGCCGGAAAAATGAGGATTTTTGGCCAAGTTGGTAGGTATATACCGGATTGGTAACAAGGCCGGGAATCCGTTATCACTCCGAGGCATGATTGTATAGTGCTTTTCTCAAACATACAAAGACATACAAAAAAAAAACAATGTTGTCGAAATCAAAAAAAAGTTACTTAGCAGGCCTAGGCCTGAAAAGTGTTACGAAATTCCATTTCTATCCCAGTGAGTTACTGCGCCCTAAAACCGATACTTCAGAGTCTATTTTAAGGAACGTAAAGACAATATTACATTGCATGTTTGAGAAAATTATTATAAGTATTTATTATTTACAAATGGGGAGTTTAACTACTCTAATCAATAATAGGCAATTGCGAATAAAATCACGATAACGAACAAGCTAATTATGCCGAGCTTTAACCCTTTGCCTTTCTATGACGTATAAAACTACTGCTCTATAAAAATCACAAAACGTGATCCTTGCCACATTGCCTTAAGGTTTAAAATTGAACCGACTTTTTAGAAACAATCGCTTGTAAAGTTCATTTCTCGAATAACTTTGCCATTAGAATTAATACCTTTACAGTTTAATCATAGAGTTTATTTTCCATGATAGTCATTTAGTAATTGGTGTATTAGTTCGCTCAATCAAGTCAGAGGACAGATCTGGAGATTTAAAAAAAGGAGTAAGTGTCTACAAAATACTAGGGCGCTTAATACCTTTTTACTTCGAAGATTATCTAACCTGATAAGTTTATTCAAACTATTTTGTTTGAATAAACGAATTATTAGTGATTTCGTCAGGAGATTAAATTAACAATTATTTATTGATATTGCTCAACTGATTAATGATAATGTTTATTAGTTGTTAGCTTTATGTAAGTGTTATTGGGTGATTCTTATTCTTACATTTTTTTCTGTGATATGTAAGAATCGAATATATTTTGTGGGAAAATATATAAAGTGTGTATTAATTCACGTAGTAAATTACCACTAATATCATGTCAGAGCATCATTATTGCCATAAAGTTATTAGCCAGCTATAAAAAAAAATTGCTAACCCCAAAATGTCACGGACCGTGTTGTGTGAGATTGCCGAATTCGAACATATAATATTTTTTTCTGGTGAATCGTCTAATTCTCACGCAAAATATTACAGCATTTATGCAAGATTAATGTTTGATTTATAAGATAATACTATAGAAATCTTAATAACCATTACTATTTATGATTTACATCAGAATAAAATGTGTTAGTAGTTTTTGTGTCACGACCGTGTACGTGACTATAAAAATACGGATCTCTGTAAAAAAGTGTCTTTAATATTGGCAACCCTTTTTATGTTTTTTTAGAACAGCAACATTGTGTTGTTGTCATATTTGCAAATAACTAAACGTTGTGTCTGTCTCAAGAAAAAATTCTCCGTATTTTTTTATAAATAGGGACAACCTTAACACGTCAACGCCGTGTTTGGCTTTTAAACGTAAGAAACAATGTCACACTATTGTTTGAAACATAACATGTACTTCACACAGTGTAGTTCCTGATAATTAATTAAGATTTGTGAGATCATGGCCTGCTTTTAGGTTATATCGAACACGTCTCAAATTGTCACAACCACGATATGAAAAAAAACGTCACGGCCATGGACTTATTGAGTACGTGGTTGTGACATATATAACACGTGGTCGTGACATTTTCGTTTCATTTAGATAATCTACGGATTTAAACTGTTATTATAGATGATTTAGAATATTTAGTATACACTATTTATTGAGCATTTTTATTTTGTCCATTTTCCCACGGATTTGAAAAGTTTCTGGCCTGACATATGACATAGAAACAAGTCGTTTTGTGTTATATTTTTTATTTACTTTTCAACATAGGCTCCTTGTAACTTGTAAGGCTATACAATTGTCCCTACGATGCTCCCATGATTTTAGCAAGGCCAAGTAGTAGTTGCCGTCTTGCTCTTCAAAATAGGCCCCAATTACCCTTTCGTTCTTGAAAATCTCTGTCCACCGAGCCAAAATTTGTATCTGGCATATTAGAAATGTTGTAGGTATTGTTTCAGGAAATCATTAATTATAAAAAAACTTATCGATAAAATGGCGCCAATTTTGACATTTAACATCAGAAAAAAGTAAGGTTGTAGTACCAAGGAGGTTTTTTTAAAAAGTTATTCTCCATTGTCAGACCAGAAACTTCTCAGACGACCCTTGTAAAAGGGATTTCTAAATAATTATTTACTGTTTTGAAGCAAAATACAAATAAATACTGTTAATGAAACCATTTCGTTGCTTTATTTTATTGCTTAATCATAATAAATTATGATATTACGAATTTAATACCATCAAATTTATTTTAATATTTATTGGAAAAAGTCACGTCCGTGTCATACATTGTCACAACCGTGTTTACATGGTTTTTTGCCTTTTCCAATGGTATTAAGCTTATCCAGATTCATCAAAAATATGCTTTTGGTATATTTTATTGATTAATCATAATAAATTATGATATTACGAATTTAAACACATCAATTTTAACATTTATTGCAAATATGTCACGTCCGTGTTATACATTGTCACAACCGTGTTTACATGCAATTTTTTTTGCCTTTTCCAATGGTATTAAGCTTGTCCACATTCATCAAAAATATGCTTTTGGTATATACTTTCGATGTACATTGCGAAAAACAGTAAAGAAAAAAAACATTTTTATTTTCTTTTGCTGAACTTTTTTTAAGAATCACCCTATTTAGATATTAATCTATTATAATGACGTTGAGCGATTTTCGAAATTGAACGTTAGCAAATTGGAAGTTTGTATCTTTTGCCCTTAAATTGGCAAATTCTAAAGTTCTAGCCTCCTCGCCATTGTAAATCCCTGGTACTAAAGAAAATTACTAGAAATATACTATTTTCTTCGGTTACCGCGAGGATTACACATGAAATAAAACTATGAAAACGGATAAACTCGCGTATATTAACTAATTTTAACTTCATTCCGACGTTTCGAACATATTACAGGGTTCGTGGTCTGCGGATGGAACCCTGTAAAGTGTTCGAAACGTCGGAATGAAGTTAAAATTAGTTAATATACGCGAGTTTATCCGTTTTCATAGGTTTATTACTAGAACTTTGTTCATTTCATGAAAATTCAAACTGTTATTTTTTTTTTATTTTAATGATATTCCCAAAGTAATGGTTTTAAGAATAAATAAACCTAAAAGTTGTTTTAAGATATATTTTTGGACATTGTGCTTATCCAATCCGTTTTTGAATTGGTCGATGCCGAGAGCCGAGACTACGTCCTCCGGGAGTTTGTTGCAAGTTCTGACCACTCTGTTTCTCTTATTTTCATTTTATTTATTAATAATCTTCCAAACTTACAACCATTCGCACGTAAATCGCAGTCAAACGTCATATCCTACTGAACTAATGCGTCCGCGCCGACGCCAAAATGGCGTCGCCGGCGTACGTCATAAATTTGAATATCGAACGAACGTATATAGTGAAATACGAGCGCATTGTGAGCCGACACAAAAACGACAAACGCTCGATAAAAGGAAAGATAAAAGCTATGGAAAAATCACGGATTCTGGGCTCGATAGCATAGAGTAGCTAAGGCAGAACTTCCAATTCCATGATTCAGTGGTAACGGAGTCCCGAGAGACCACGCCAGGAAAAATCTATGTTCCTGTATAATAATCACCCAAATTTAAAAGATAATAAGTATCGTTTGTCCCTTTTAGTCTTA
>JALPQI010014572.1:0-32335 GCA_025490895.1 Thaumatotibia leucotreta
CAATGTTCGTTCTTTATAAATATATTAATTCGAATCTTTGAACCAGTAAGTAATTATGCAAAATGCAGCAGAGCAGGTACGTCATAAAATTGTCAGTTTTTGGTCCTTCGATCCGGAGCAAAACCATCATAGCTTTTTACAAACCTACTACGGTACCCCTACCCCTACAGTTTTATGAATTTAATGAAACGCAATAATGAGACTTTAATTTGAACAAATAAAATTTAAAAAGGAGGATTTCCTTTTAAAATTTTGGCCGTGTGGTGACGGCAGAAAGAATACATTTGTCACCACCCCAACTCCTCCTGCGGGTGTCGTAAGAGTCGACTAAGGGATTGAAGTGTCACTGACCATATTTGATTAAAGATTGATGATGGGCAGCAGCGTCATCATAGTGGACACATTACTGCGATCGCCAATCCGCTTGCCCAGCGTGGCGATTATGGGCATTTACCTCCTAATGCGTCTATACGCATAGTTAATAGGAGAGGCCTACGTCCAGCAGTGGACTATCATAGGCTGATGATGATGATGATGATGAATTTGAACAAATATGGTTTTTGGTCTTTCTCGGATTCAATTCTCGTTTAATATATTTTCAGTAGTACATGACATCATTTCAGTTAATTGTAATGGAATTCGAACCCGGAACCTCCAGCCTTATAAGCAGTCGCAATCAACTAGTCGACTGAGGATGACATGACATTAGTTAATGAAATTCAAACCAGGAAGTGTGCACATCTCAACTTCTATACATACAGGACTCCAAATAATATCTAGCATAAAGATTACAATGGTCTCAAACCCGAGCAAACCCGCGGGGCGATACAATAGCCGTTCCCACGATCCGCCCGCCCACGCGCCTCTGCGCCCGCGCAATATTTATATCTCCCGACGATTATACCGTTCGCACTGTATATTAATATACCGATGTGAAACCAGGTGATTTGATGGTTCGAATCCGGATCGAAGGACCAAATCTGGCATTTTAGGAGGAATAGCACCATATATTACATTCAAAAATATCGTAGATTTGCAGGTTCGAGATCCAATTGTACGAATCCGAATGGAAGAACCCAAAATTTGGTCACTATTATGATGTTTCATGACAAATTGTGTTTACTGCGTACAAAACTGTCACAATACTTGGATGCTTTAGTTAGACGAGCCTGACATCGACTGGTGAGGAGATATGCATATTATAAAACTACTGTAATACTATTTAATGGTTTTTTAGACTCTGTGTTGTAAATTATTTTTTTGTTATGTTTCCCATATTGTTTTTCTGTATTTTTCCCATGTCCTGGCGTTTGGTCTTCACTGTAAGTCGAACATGTGTTTATAAATAAAATAAATAGCCAATTAAACAGTACTGTAGGGAATGTCAAAAGAGTGAGAAAGAGAAAGAGAGAGAGAGAGAGAAGTAGTATGGTAACTAGTCATAATGGAAAACAACGTCAGTCCATTTCTTGAAAAATAATGGTTCTGTACAGGTACGTAGATTCGCAGTTATCGGAAGTATTTTTCTTTCATTAAAATGACGTAAATCACTGTACGTTTGTTATCACACACGATTTATCCGTATTATTAATAATAGATAAGCAGAACAATGGCGCCGTACTAAAGCGTGGGATGGAATATTTTAACCGTGATTCAGAGGTTATTAATAGTTTTAGCGTAATTCATTCACTAGGAAATTCGAGGTACTGCGAAGGTATATTTAAATAACATTTTGTACTTTCATATATTTTGTGGCTATACCTACGTATTTTAAAACTTGCGAGCAATTGACATAGTTATAGATGATTGTATTGCGGACATAATTATATTTAAATTATATGTACTCGAAAACGAAGAAAATGTAAGCATGTGAATCATTTCATAGTCACGCATTTTGATAACATAATTTTGGTCACCAACTTAAAACCTAACAGGTATAGGTACTTTAATTTGACATACATTTTCAGGTAAAAATATCGATGTAAATAAATAAATAAATAAGTAAAAAGGCAACAGATGCTATTGAAAATCAGCCGTATTTGTTTATTTATTTTTTCGTTTTCTATTGGCGGACAGATTACATGATATGAGAACATTTTGTTACCTGTTAACTAAAAACAATTATAAATTTGTAGTAGTTAATTATTTAATAACACATTAATAACTTCAATCAGTCTCCTTTAAAGGCTGGCCATACCGGATGCGTGAGCACCACGTGCGTGCGTGACGTGCGCGTTGTATTGTAGCGTCGTAAATGTTATAGCAGAAGGCACACCGCTCATGTGCACGCCACGCATGCGGTGTGCCATCTAACATGATATTTAAATACGCTACAACGTGCACGCGCACATGCTCCACACGCATCCGGTGTGAATTGGCTTTAAGCCTTGTTGCATCGTTTTTATTCATATCAAAAACAATGAAATCAGAGACTAAACCGGATTGCCAACCTCAGTCGCTAAGATTCGCAACCGGTTAAAAACACATTTAATAACAATCAATTACACACAAGGCCATAAGTCACCTACTACGTTCTATAACGTATCGAGTTCCATATAATCCATTTGTAACGTAATCTCTATATTTCAGGGTCATAGGTCATCCACAAAAATGACAACGCAAATCGTGCGAGCGGGAAGGAATATACATTTAATGCGGGATAGAAAGAGATGGAGTAAGTCGTGCCGAACGCTTGGGGCGCCGCACTATCCGCAATGATGATATTACACCTTCTTTGGTTCCTGCAATTACCGTTAAATTTGAAACTGTAAGACTCTATGATAAGGTGATAAGGTTCAACTTTGTTTGTTTATACGTTTGAAAAGTGCAAAGTTATAGTGGCAGTAGTGCAAATGCATTGGTTTATTATGTGTTGAACAAAATGGAGGTTATTAAATATTTTGTAATACATGGTTGGATTTAAGTAGAGCTCGGAGTTAAAAATTATATGTAACGTGGGAAATAACAATAAGTTGTTGGATATGTGATTATGTTGTCATGCGAGAAACCTTAGATTGTTACTTGAGCTAGTTTGTTGAGTTGACACGTAAAAGATTATATGAGGACAAGATATAATTATAATGTAGGCACATGATGAATTAATTAAGAACTGCGTTAGAAACGCCCATATGTCACTTTAGGAGCGCTCTTAAACTATTGCGTACTTTCACCAAATGAACTATGCGCTTTATCACATCACAAACCACAACATCAAATTGTACTTTAAGAACAATTAAATTGGGTAGTATGATACAAGTGCGAAAAAAATTAAGTTCTAAATGAGTGGCAATAATTTAAAGCACGACCGAAGGCGGAATTCCCTTTTCGGATGTGTATCGTACGGCGTTTTCAATACTAATGGTCCTCCGAAGTTTCAGCCTGACAAAAAATGAACTACTTCTCGCACTAGTGCGTAACAAATACGCCAACTGTACTGAAATTTAGTTTTTCCAGTACAGATGTTGCTCTTTTTACGCGCTAGTGTGAGAAGTTGGTCCCTTCGGTTGTGTTTTAATTTATACTCCTTTCGTAATTGTTTTCTCACTTGTAATATGCTGTAAAAGAACGAATACCTAAAACAGAAAAGTATCTTTTAGTAGAAATGTTATGTCTGTACAGTACGTAACAGTTATTTTTAATCAAACCTTTGAACACGATATTTATTTACAAAATTCTTCAATTCGAATCACCATCAATTCCAAATACAATTAACCGTTCCAAAACCAACATCAATTAATTTTCAAAACCAATAATTAAAAGTACACTGTCGGGCGCGTAATGAAAACTTCTTTAATAACCGGAGTAATATCTGTAATCGAGATTAAACAGAGACATTACGGGTTGCCTAAAGCTAGAGCTGCGAATGATGTAGAATACTGGATGAGGCACAAGGTGCTTAGACAAGTTGATTGGCAACTTGTCTAAGCACCTAACGCGTAATCGTCAATAGTAAGCGAAAGGCAGCTAACTGTCTTTGTCGCAATAATATGAAAGAGTGACAGATAGGGAAAACTACGATACGCTACTAAGCGCTAGCGATTGGCAACTTGGCTAAGCATCCTGTAAATTGCAAAATCTTTGTAAGGCGCTGCGGCCTTACCGCGCACTTCGAAATCCGCAAATTTCGAGGTTTTGTCTCTCTCTCTCTCTAATGACGCTATCGTTGGAAAGACAGAGAAAAATCCTCGAAATGTACGAATTTCGATTTTCGTGGTAGTAGGCCCGGTCCCACCGCGAGCGAATAAGGGCCTTATCACACTAACGATTTGCAAGCAAGTTGAAAGCGAAGCGAGTTCGTCGCGAGTCCGTCACCAACTCGCCCCGAGTGCTTCGCGATTTCGTCGCAAACTGAAGTATTTCCTCGTCGAAATCCATTATGTAACTAAATATATTATAAGATGCAGATCACTCTCAGCAATTTTCTACCGAGTACGCAGCGTATACGTTACGCACTCGCCAAATAAAATTAGGCTGATGTCACATTGACGCAAATCCGCATAAGGGAGCGTGCGAGCTGGACAGCGTTATGTGACGATATATCAATGTCTCGCTCACACACTGTCACCGCTTGTAGATGTGACACCAGTGTGGATTTCTATAAAATAATAAAGCCTACCGCGACCCAAAATCGACACGTCGCGTTTCTATCACCCTTGTGACTTCGTACGTAAGTGTGACAGGAAGGCATCGTCGATCGTGGCTTGCGGTAGAAATTCTGCCTGCCACACCACGCTCAAGCCGCTTCCACGCGCTCTAGCTCCGCCCGCAGGTTTGTTTGTAATGGTCCCGATATTAAATTACCGGCCGCGGGTCAGAAGCACATTATATCTTGATTACGCTTTAACCTTTACTTAATTACATACAACGATTTCTCTATTCGATTTTTGAGGATTTCTAATCGGCGTGCGAATTTCTTGTGCCTTTAATTGTATTAACTTAACGTGAATTTGATATGAAAAACTTGCCATTTGCCTGTCAGCAAAACCATGTCATTTGGAACGTTATATGTACGGTCAGGGGCAAAAATATGTATACATTTTTTACTTCTGACTAGAGCATTAGGTCTAAAATTGTATATATATTTATACCCCTGACTGTACTACCTTACGGTAACTAGAGCCTGTGAATATTGTAATGATATCACAATCTAGCAAAAAAATATAAGAAATTATAAAAGTGAAACTGTGTCTTTCATATTAATCCATAATTTAAAGGCATTTAGAATGGCAGTACCGTTATGTAGACATAACAGTATTGCCATTCTATAATGTCTGTTCTTGTTACCATACTATAATTGATTAGCATCATGTTTATGACCGAATAAATAAATTGTAGTTTTATCGAATCTATATCATAATATAACTACATAATTATTGCCACTAATGTTCTTTTTCTTTCAGCCAACTAAAAGAAAAATGTAGTAACCGAATGTGAGCATAAGGAATTATCCAGTTTATGTCAACGACAAGACATACGTTTTTTATTACTGACGATAGATAAGTATATATCTACTTATATCAAGCCAAATTAATATAACAGATCGTACGTGCCGAAAACTCGTCACGGCGCGTTCACAGTCATAAAACTCGATTTAACTCGTTAAATAAATCGATTAAAAATCGGGCCTCGCAAGTGTGAACAATATTTCATTTTGAAAAAGGAACAGTGCGCAAACAATTGAAGCATAAGTCTATCGTACTGACCTCAGCGACCTAAGATCCTGCCTGCCCCATTAGGAGTTGCCCAGCTAATAAACTGATTTTATAATGCATTTGAATTGGAACCAGTGTGCTCTGTGCTTTAATTAATGGATGGATTTAATGTATCTGCTTAGTGCTCTTGCTAATTGTATGTATTTCAGAAAGTTCGATATAGGTCGATCGACTTTTTCTTCTCCATAGTTGTCATGGTTCTCAAAGTTACTCTTAACATCATAGTTTTTTGCATTAAACTTCCTGTGAATGTATATGCAGAGCCCGTCCGCTATGAGAAGTGTACTAATCGTGTTAGTAGAATATGCTTTTCCTGGCCAATAGACCGAAAGGAACAAAAGAGGTGCAGTTTTTTAGAAGAAATATGGTAGTCGTTTTCTTCTAAAAAACTGCAGCACTGCTGGGATATTTCTTTTAACAAACTGCGTTCTAGGTAGGGACGTAATTTAATGATTGGGAGGATGTGGATCGATTATTTATTTTTCATTTTTCAGTCTCGTCGGTCAAGAAAAAAGTAGCGTAGTTTGTTAGAGGAAATATTCATACATAATAAAGGCAATTAACAATTTGAAGATGTACAGTCAAGTGCAAAAATAAGTATCGAAAGAATCCGTTCATAAATATGTTACGACGTTCTTATTACACAGGATTAGAGTGCACTGGGACATATTTTTGAACGTTTTTGTATACCCCTTATTTTGTCTTCGACTGTACAAGATTTTTTTAGCGTTAAATATTTCAACCCGTTTGAATGTTATCATGTACAGTAGATACTATATCATGTAGATAGTATGTCATGTACATGTTGATATAATCTCGTATCTTCCGTAGCGTTCAATAATCACCAAATTAAAAATTAAAAAAAACCGACTTCAACCGGTTTCTCCAAGATTCCCGATTTGTTTCCATCATTGGTTTCCTCAAATCCTACTTTCTGAATGCAAATTCTTGTAAATGAATGAAAATTACCAAAAGCGCCATACATGTACCTATAACATTTGAAGAGATCCCTCGATTTCTCCAGGATCCCATCATCAGACCCCCAACTTGGTGCCAATGGGACCATCTCGGGGTAATACACGTTCGATCACAAAAAGAAATTTTAGAATCGGTTCACTATTCTCGGAGATATCAGGTAACATACATACAACAAAAAAAAAAAAAAAAAATTCAGTCGAATTGAGAACCTCCTCCTTTTTTTGAAGTCGGTTAAAAATATCTAAACATCCCTTTATTACCATAACGATAGATGTGTGTTCAGATATTTTTGAGCGCTCCGGATGTTACGATATATCTGATGGCGACTGTATATCGAAGACTTTTTTTAATTCTACTAATTTGGCTCAACAAGTCCTGCTGTACTGTCTCCATGGGGTATCAAAAAGTTACCCATCCCTTTTGTACCTGCTAAAGATCTGTTTTGACTCACCACGCCGCGGATTATGACAACAAAAGTGGGACATACCTGAAAAAACAAACAGATTATTAATCTTTGTTATACTCGATTCATAAATTAAAATAGAACATGATACCTCCAATCACCAAAATGACTTATCAATGCAATTTGCTTTACAACTTTGACTGTTAGCTGTGGGTGTTTAAGGTTGAAAATGAAAATATAAAAAAGATGACAAAACGGTAGTGACAAGTAGAGAGTAATCCTCTGGGATTTAAAATCGATGAATGAACAATTGTTTTCCATTTAGTAGCACTGTTTTTGTTTCTGACAGTTCTCTTGACATATTTATGGGCTTTGGGGTAGCAATGACAGGACGGGAGGATTAAACCGCATAATTGTTATGTTCTCGGAATGACAGTTTGTCAACTTACCCGGATACGAATTTGAAAAAAGTGTTTGGAATATTTTATATGAAGGAGTTAAATGTACGTTCAGGTGGGACTTAAAATCGTGGTTAGATGGCATATCGGGATAAGACCGCCTATTGGTAAGACCGTTGACAGAATGTTTCCTTGCATAATATTCTTATGTCCTGCCAACTCGCAGCTACACGTCTCTTTTTAATTAATACAATCCAAAAGAGACTGATAGCTTCGAGTTGTTGTCAAACACAAGATGTGCTAAGGCCGTAGGTACACTTATAATAAGCCTTGATGAAAAATTTACCGCTCGTGACAGAGAAGGTTTACAAATACGTACGAGTAATTCGTTTTTTCTCTATAACACTCTTCCCGACGAAATTGGTATAAGCTGGATCCCCAAAAATTTACTTTAATCTTTCGTCATTTTTTATGAAAAATCACACAAAAAGAAGTTTATTTATAAATACACTAAGTACTATCCCTTAGTAATAGTGTCGGATACATTCGTAGTTTCTCGATGCTCTAATTGAATAACAAGCGTAGTGACTGATCCTAACTAGTTCGAGTTCGTATAATGCTCGTATTGACCATTCAAGCATCATTGGGCAAACATTGGTTCCAACATCTTCTAACTATTTAAGTGCATCGCTAACTTGATCTCAATGCGCGTGCGCTTAGCATGACCACGTGAAATATGGATGTAACTAAAAAGGGCTTAAGAGGTTTTTAGTCATATGTGTATGTTTGACCCAGTAAAATGGTAAACTCAATGATTGAAATAAAATCCTAGCCATATTAACAATAAATGAAGTATAATCAAATGGGTAAACCCAATAAAATGGGATATTCACTTCAGACTATCCACTATAGGTACAGGACGTCCCAAAAGCATGGGACAAAAAGGAAAGTGTCTTAAATATATTTTAGTATTTTGCTTAAAGACTGATGTCATTTATTAAAGTTTGTAAATCTGTATTCACTGTTTTTCAAAAAAAATCTTGCTTCGTCATAATAAATAAACAATACTAATACTTACTATAACATACTACAATTATATAGCCTAGAGTTGAACAACCGTCTTACATTTTGACAAAAGTGTTATGTAAAAATTTACAACGGAGTTATTGGTTATAGGTACAAAGATTGTTTTCAAGAAAATTATTTAGAAATAATCACGCTTACGACATTATCATAGATTTTATTGTAACGGTATAACACTTATTTTCTTCAAGTCCTACGCAGCCCACCCAATTGTTCGAAACTCGAACGGTCGCAGGCGATAATCATCTCGCAAACAGAGACGGCGAAAGTAGCGAGTTTCCAAATTAACACTGCGACCGATTGATACTGCCCGAATTAGCGAACTCTAGGGTGACCACCGTGACACGATTTTTGAGACCAGTTCTGTCTAGAAAATGCTTTTAAGTTTGTAGATTGTTCTCGAATCTGTGCAGTAAATTTGTTCGATATTTGTGTCAGTTTACATTATCAATAAGCGTAAAATGGTTAATGCATCGATATACGGTATCTAATAGGTGCCGTCGTTTTCTATTTAATCTGTTTTACCTGAGTAGTGCTTACTATCTACCTACATGCAGATATTTTTAATGCGAGAATTGTCGGATGTTCTATTTAGTAACTAACTAGTACCTACGTTGCACATTATACAGCAGTCATTTAAAAAATGATAAATGATGAAGTTACGATGGTATTTTGGGGAGCTGTATGTATTTATGGTGTCTGATGCAGGTGTTAAAAGGACCACAGATAAATAATTCAGTTAATAGATCAGTCTAGCTTTTATAAAAAAGACGCTATCACAACCCGCCAATATTTGATTTCTTAGACGCACATTATTTATGTAATTTCAGTATAAATAAACAATATCGGTTCAATACAAAAACAGATGACTATGGTCACCACACCGTTTAGCGCCTGCGCGCCGGAACGATCGAGTTAGCACCCACTTTTACGCTCCCGAGTCGTGCGGCTCGTAGCCTGGTTTCGACAATAACGGCTGACAAATAATAAACATTACATAAGACTGAAAAATGGATACAGACCGAATACAGTACCGTGGTAGGACCGTGGGGTCCGGGTAACAAAGGCCGCAAAAATATCTGACAAAAACGTTGTTGCGGCAACATTTGACCTACACGGCTTTGCAAATATCGGTAACGTTAGGTTTTACTCGATACGTAAAGCAGGCCATCGCGCTCGCTCCAATATGTCAGTGCGAGCAAGATAGAATGCATTACGTATCGAGTAAAACCTAACGTATCCTTCACTTTCTATCTCATGGTACGGCTACTAATTATTATGTACCTATTTTACAGTATCAGTTCTTTCCATAGTGTTTCTGTTCTTTCCGGAGTTTCATAAGAGAGTGTGCTAACGCGATTACAAATGGTACGTAGTCTGTAGCAACGCTCTAAACCCAATAAAGACAAGTGGATCTTTAAATCTAGCCTTCATAATACCTGTAAGAACTTGTAATGATACATTATAATCATCGCATATTTCTCACTCGGGTCAATTAATGAGTATAATAGCGCACGCGAAACAATGGTAACTAAGTCAGTTTTGTTCATCGACATAAACGTAAAAAAGTAAAGTATACAATTGCTTGTTTTGTTTGTATACTGTCATGGTTTTGGTGTAATCATACTGGGGTCAAAAGTAAGGCCGTATAATTGTAAAAAGGTGATATGCTAGATTCAGTAGTTATATTCAGATTTTGCGTATTTTCTAACGGGTGAAAGTTTTACTGCGTGATATGGAGTTATATTTTACATTCAAACAGATTTTTTGGCGACGCGGTGACTAAAACCTTTACAGTTTCGGAAACTGCTTTCGCTGTATTTCAAGATTTTTTAATGAATTCTTATGGACATTTTTCATATCAAAACCGTCGATGTTGTGGTGTCGAAATATTAGTAGAAGTTTAAAAAATGTCAAGAGTCCTTCGGTAAGTTTATAATATCATAGTTAACTGTGTAAATAATAACGATTTAGAGGTTTTCAAAAGTGTTCCAACAAATCATTTTAAATATTCAAGATTGTGATTTAGATAGCGTTGTTCGTAAAATAATTATTATATCATAGCTGAACCATTTCTTATAAGCCCAGTTTCACTACAGATGACCGTGTTGATAACCCAGACAGTTATGATCATGGGTTTTAAAAACAATATTCAGATTTTATTGCTTCTTCACTCACACTTGCCTGTCGTGCCCTGGTGTGAGCAAAATGGGAGTAAACAACGAGTATAATTTTTAGAGCTCATGTACTTAAGGTGCTTACGACTGTGCAAACATACGTTTTTATTATAATTATTAGATGTAAAATGTTAGGCGCCATTTTGAAATGGCGTGATCTATGGCGCGATAAATTACAAGATTTCTTAGGCTTAATTGTCGTTATATTTACGCAACCTCGGATCTAGCAACCGATCCATGGAAATGTCAGCTTTCTGTACAGCACCAGCCTCTCTCCCTCTCCATCTGTCTTCCTTTTCAGATCTCAGATCGGACTTTGCCTTGCCTTACCGCATCATCATCACCAAAATCCTTTTTTTCTCGCCATGCCCATGGCAAATCCTTCAAAAGCCTCTCAACACCGTCCCCAAATGACGGTGCAACGACCGTCCTACCTTCGTGGGATGTGATGTGACCTGGCCACAGCTGCAGTAGCGGAAACGCGGGAGCAGCCACACATACTCCAGGAGGAGTATCGTTTGTATATTCAGTTCGGTGTAGCCCTATATACGGGTGTTTTTTTCATCAAGTTGTTGCAGATACGACAAATGATCAAAATCGTTCACATATTTTTGGAACCAACAGTACATAGAGTAGGTTGATCACTTGTCCTTCTCGTAGACTATAAAATACATTTATCTGTAGACACATAATAGAAACTTCGTCTATTTAACAAGCGACAATTATAACATTGTATAGTGAATTCCAAAATATAATATATACAATTTTAGACCTAATTCTCTAGACATAAGTGGAAAGGCTGTATACATATTTATGTTCTTTACTGGACAAGTAACGAGCGAAGACAATGTAGCTGTCATCGAAAAGTGACGGGCCGCGTTAATGCGGCATGGGTGTATCCAAGGCTGTTCGTGGGAAATGACGTGAACTGTAATTGCGGTAGTCTTGAAACCTTGTCAAAGTTATTTTAGAACTTATGGCATTTGAAGTTATTTTAGGAAATGCGTCTGAAATGTCAATGATATTTTACATGTACCGCTATAATTGTGTGCGGTTATACTTATTTTAACAAATCAGTTTTCGCTAACCCGAAAAACACAATTTCTTATTCAACTTCTTATTCAAAATATTAATAAGAAGACGTGAGAATTTGGTGATGAAATAATCAAGAAATAAACTCTAATTCCCCACAGGTGGTCAAAATACTTAAAAATAAAACATGAAATCGCCAGCAAATTACAGAATCATAAAAACCGACCTTATACTTCGTACAATTAAACCAAAAAAATACGACACTTCAAAGTACGTAAAGCCTAAAATCGTTTTATGGCACAATTATTCAACTATTAACGCGTCTAATCCATGACATTTATAAACATAACATTTGGAAAAGGCTTAAAATGCCACTATTAAAATCATGGTCCAATCAAGAAAACACACAGATTTGAATTGGTTATTTTAAACAATTAAAACGACACGGGTTTTTGACACGACTAGGATTATATAAAACGTATTTTAACTTTATCTGCTTTTGTCGTTTACATTGATGTAAACGACCAAAAGAAGATAAAGTTATGATGTTACCAAATATCTTATTAAGAAAAAGACTTCAACAGATTTATCTAAGATCTCATCATCAGACCCTGATCTGGTGCAACGACCATTTCGGTTTATTTTTAAGTCAGTTAAAGTCATTGAGTTATTCATCCATTTGTCGCAGATGCTTAATGCAAATTGAAGACTAGGTATATTTTGTCATGATTGCCATTGTCAGAACTGAACCAGATTCATATACCGATTTTGCTGGTGGAAGGACCTCGTGCAGGGTCCGCCCGGATAGCTACCACCGCCTTACCCGTTAACCTGCCGCTAAATAGCAGTGTTTGCACTGCTATGTTTCGATTTGGGGGTAAGATAGCCAGTGTAATTATTGGCATAGATAGAGGGTAGAGGCAATCCATATAAGTCCTCAGGGTAGTCAGCGCATAGGCGATTTTTTTATCACTATGTCCATGGGTCTCAATTCCTGCTTTCCATCAGGTGGTCCGGGAGCTCAGTTGTCTACCTTCGTCTCATTAAAAAAACCGAGGTACCTAACTACATATCTACATATTATTCACATAAACTTGAGGTTATTCTATGAAGTCAAAATACTGTAACTATTTATCATAATATAGGCATAGTTTCGTCGATTTTTATGTCGTCTGTACACGCGATGTTTGATATACAATCATCACGGCAACTCGAATCGCTATTTGTATAATCTGTATATTTTAAAACACGTCTTCGACGATATTGCGAGATTTATACATTATTAAATCAATAAAATATTACCCATCTCTTTAATAGAAACTTCGTTATCGGTTAATTAAATAAAAGTATTGTTTTGTAAAACAATATTCTAACCCCCTCGTGACGATTAATAAATAAACGTCTCGCGAGGAAACACTTCTGGTAGCGACGAAATCGCGACGCACTCGCGGCGAATTGGTTACAGACTCGCGAGTCGCGATTACCTCGCTGCGCGTTCGCTTCGCTTTCAACTCGCTTGCAAATCGCAAGTGTGATGAAAGCCCTAATGAGAATCTTTACCAAAATGCGTATTAACCTGTTTGCTCCGAGGTGTGAATGGGTTTGCGTTTCCAATAACGATTAAGTTTGCGTTTCGGTTTCGAAACTATGTGTAGTTTGACTTGGACCGTGGGATTAAACTCGGAATTAATTGTTTTTGTCACGGTATGGCCAAATATTTAGGTAATGTTTTTTTTTAATAATGTTTTGATTTACAGTACCAATGTTTATTTATGAATTTTAAGATAAGAGAGTGAGTAAACAGCATGCGCTTCGAAATAAAACATTACGATAGAAGTGCATAAAAATGAAGTTGTTTACGAATTTTCTTTTATGCACGTGTATCGTACGACGTTTTCAGTACGGATGGTCCTTGGAGGTTTCGACCGGACGAGAAATGAATCACTTTTCGCACTAGCGCGTAAAATAAGTATTGAAAAGGAAGAAATTAGTGATTCTTTTAAAATTTACCAACTGTAACTTCACTCACCCAATCTCCACATACCAAATAAATTAAAATTTGATTTTGTCAAATAAATTTCATTTCATTTCATTTTATTTGACAAAATCAATTAATCCTAAGATCCATGTCAATTGCAAACACTCTACTGTCGTTTTATAATTTAACTCTTTTTTTTAACTTGTATCGTAATTAACTATTTTGTTTCCCCAAAACACGCCACCACTTCAGAAAAACAAATTTTCAATTCGGATGCAAAATCGGGCAATGACTCTTAACAATTCCATGTATGTACTTATTTCATGTTATTCGAGTACGGATTTAACAAACTGTTCCATACTAATTCGACCCTCACAAACATGTCACATACAAATTTATGCGCCCGGCTCCGTGCAAAGTTCAGCCGTGTATGGCGCGTATTTCCACTACACGTCCGATATTTTGTCGCCGATGTTTGACATGGGTTCGATCACGAACCTGAGAACGTATATGTCAATCGAGTACCTAACCGTTAAATTGTCTTACAAAAGGCGAGAGCTATGCTCAGTGTGGTTATCGTGAGTTAGCGTGATAGACTGGTTTTCCTATCAGATAAATACGAAAGCAAACCTTAGTTGCTATAAAACTGAGATTTTATTTACTGAATAAAAAAAAATCTGAATAGAAACCCCAAATTTAGCGCGTCATAAAGGTAGTTGAAAATAGAAATAAAATATAAACTTGCTATTCCCAATATATTACCCAATCTAAGTGGATAGATGCCTCTTTCAAACGAATACCTGCCTAAAATTGTGAAAGTGACAGATAACTATAACACACATTTTTTAACTAGATGATTGGAAGTTATAAAAAAAACATACAAATTTTCGTATCTGTCCCGGTGTGGTCTCAATTAGCTGTATTAAAACTATAATCCGTAACACTTTGGAAACAAGTTGGTGACCCTAAAGCATTTCGAATGCAAACCCGGTCGGATGAAGACGCCATACACGACCCGTAAAACATTATCCGCGGAATTAGATCACAGTGTTCGGTTCGTGCTTGTACTCCAATCGACGAAGTTTTGAGACCTGGGTGCTTAGACAAGTTGCAAATAACTAAATAATAATAATAAATAAATAAAGGGTCATCTTACACAAATCGACCTAGTCCCACGGTAAGCTCAATTAAGGCTTGTGATGTCGGTACCAGGCGACGATATATATAATAGATAGATACAAATAGATACTTAAATACATTGACAACCGGTGAGGGCATTATTTGTGATAAATAAATACACAAATAATGCCCTCACCGGGATTCGAACCCGGAACCTCCAGCTTCGTAGACAGGGTCACTACCAACTAGGCTACAGAGGCTAACAATATAGCATAATACACATAATAGTTAACGCTTAATAGTCAATCGTTAACGAAAGGCAGCTAACTGTCTTTGTCGCACTAATAATATTAGTAGTAATAATATTTCATATTATGAAAGAGAGACGGAGAGGGAAAACTATGATACGCTACTAAGCGTTAGCGATTGGCAACTTGGCTAAGCATCCTGCTGTCAAAATTCAACGTCATCATTTTTGTGTTACAAAGTTAAATTTTGTGTAACTTTTGACTGATTCTATGAGCGATCAACAACATGACTCTATATCTATTAAATTTGCCCCCTACTACTTCCGAAGGTTGTTGGACAGACTATATTGACGCGGTTTTTGTAAGGCCTTAACTATGTATTATTTTTTTGCAATAGGTCCAATCGACCCTTATTGCTCCGGATATCTTTTGGACATTGTTACATCCGTTACGTCCGTACGTTATTGATTGGAGTATTACTTTGGTAGCATCGTTCCCCGTGCAGTTGAGCTCACGATGCTATGAGTTTATGTGTTTCGTTGGCAGTTTGTACGGTACAATACCAGAGACAAAATGTTTGCTTTTAACATGTTTGTTTGCTTTGCAAGCCGGATGTTCGAAACGAGAATTATAGCTTTATCAACTTTCTCTCTTCGTTATAAGTACTTTTTTGTGTACTCTGGCAAATATTTCGCGTAAAAAAACGGAAAATTTAAAAAATATAGGGACGATTGATTCATTGACCGAAAAATGTTTTTTTTTTTCCTTTTTTACTGTAAAAACCTTGTATAACAGGATTTCTTCTTTTATAATATCATTTAAAAATATACCTCAATATACTAGAAATATGTTTGGTAATATGTATGTTGTGTTATCACGTGTATACTCTGTTATAGTTTGAAAAAACCAAAGGGAAACAAACTCGTAAAATTAGCAGCATTGAATCCACAATATCATTTATTTACCTTTTCTTAGAAAAACCACAATAGTGCTACTTGCGGTCAATACTTAATATACTAAAACGCGGTTACAATGATTGTTTTTATTTGTGAATGAGTAGGAAATGATTTATTTTGATCACTAAGGAGGCGGCTTACCGCAAACCGTCATTTGTTTTGATAAAAGGTCATGGCGTCTTTGACATTAATATATAATAAAGTCATCTAAGGGCCTGTTTCGCCATCTCCAAATAAAATATAACTACCTGTTGAGTAAATGTTAGCTGTTCTTTTCTTTTATATGCCAAGAGAAAATGATATTGTGATAATTTTATCTTAAGGACAGGCCTTAGATATTATAAATAATTTAGAATTTAAAACGTCATTCGTTTCGTAAGGAGATATAGTTTTTAGGATTATTGTCAACTACGGTGTTAACACGTTCCTTTAATTTATTGTCTATCTTAAATATAATATTGCAATATACGGACATAATTTCACAGTTAAGTTGATTTCTGTCTACTAACTAAAAAAAACTTATTATTACAATCGGTAACAGTGACAGATTCATACAAACACCCATAGCGCGATGTACAACTCGCAAAATATCGAAAAGCGACATCTAGCGGTATCTTCAGACAAAAAAGTGTGAGCAAGTAATCGTAATATGTCCGTAATGATGACGTCACACGGCACGATCGGACCGTGACGACGCGTAAAAGTAAAAACATTGCTCCAGTTCTCACGTGCTGTGGTACAAGCGGTGGGAACGAACGGATTCTATAGGCGGTGGTGCATCCGCCTATATTCATCCTCTTGATATGCTTACAGATCCTTTTTTGAATGGGTTAACCCCGAGATGGGATCTTGGAGAAAACGGTTTAAGTCTGTATTAATTTTGGCAAGAGAGTGATGAGAGAGTGATGTGATGAGAGCAACACAATAAAATAATTGAGATTTTTTTGAAGTCGCTAATAATGGATTAATTGTACGCGATACGTAAAGCATTCAAACACACTCACACTGACATATTGGAGCGAGCGCAATGGCCTACCTTACGTATCGAGAAAAACCTAATGTTGCCGATACTTGCAAAGTCATGGTACGGCTAACGCTCTCAGTACTCCACTCTTTCCTGTGACTCGCGCCGCGATCTTGACCTAGCACGTAATTAGGCTGTATGGGCGCATAAAGGATACTTTAGGTTTTACTGGGCCAAGACTCTCTGTGCCCTGGGGGTTACCTTAATCCACTAATACGATTCAGTTTAGGACCTAATCTCAATTGCGATGTGTCATTTCCATAAAATAACTGTCAAAAAGTTACAACCCGAACCTAACTGAATCGCATTTAAGAGATTATGGTTCCCCGCTCTCTCCTGTGGCTCGCGCTGCGACCTTGATCTTGCGCGTAATTAAGCAGCGCGGGCGCATGACGTCACGTCACGGCCGCATTGTCTCGTTAATTGGTGCACTTGCTTGTTGATTATGGTAGAGGCTGGCTAGTTTCAAGTGTATGGATTTTTTACGCGAAGAGGGAAATTACATGGTTTTGTTGTGGTGAATAATGGACAAAAACTTTGATGTCCTACTTTAGCTATAGCAGATTTACGATGTCATTCTTTATAAAGACGGTGCGGTAAAGGAGAATTGTTTAAAATAAGTTACACTTCGTTCAATGGGCTGTGCAATAAAATAGTACATTACGAAACAGGTGCGAAAAACATGAAATCTTAACGAGTGGCGAAAAAGGCGGTGATAAAGTTAATACGATAATGAGCATTCACTCGTTTGGTCTAAATCCACCTTCAGAATCATACCGAAAGGTTACAAACGAACCACGCTACGCCAAATAATTCCACACTGCTCAGAATCATACGGAAAGGTTACTCTAAACGAACGAAGCTACGCCAAATAATTCCGCAGCCAGACTAAGATTGACATCCACACTGACACTAGAATGCTGCGCCGGCGACGCCCGCCTCGTAAAATTGAAATTCAATAGCAGATGTCACAGATTTTATTGCTACTTATTACGGCCGGGGGTTTATATATTGCGGCACGATCGTATGTAAGTTTATTGAAGAAATTTTGTTTGATCAAGGGGTCAGCGAAAAAAATTGTTCATAGTTAAAGTCAATACAAAATCACGATCGCGGCAATTGTCTTACAAAAGATTGTTACACAAATTAATTATGTGGTAACTATACTCTAACCATCAACCTTCGGTAGTAGTAAAAGGGGGTAAAAAAAGATAAAGATTCGTATATTTTTGATCGCTCAGAAAAAGTTTGAATTTTTCGCCCTTTGTCAATGCCAAAAGTTGTTACACAAAACGTAAATTCGTAGCACAAAAATTATGACGTTAATTTTTTTTTTTCAATGAAGGCCTTTAATTATGTACATTTTGGTTTGCTATTGGCCTTATTAAAGCAATTCAAGAGGATATTGTTAGTCCTATGTTTTATTTTTAAGCTTAATGATATAAAACCTAATATTGGAATAATGAATAAAATAAAGTATTGGAGGTTACATCTTTAAAATGATTTACATGATTGGCGTTTCGTGACAATTATTTACGAATATCTAGTCTACTAGCTGAATTCAAGCCTGTCTTTGTAGAAATCGTAATACATTCCTTATTAGTGTAAACAATTAAGTATTCATTTCGACAAGTAATTATGTATGAAAAGTAATTATCCTATTATATTAAGTAAGCAATCAATTACACAGAACGTGACTATAATGCGCACTATCTAACTTTGACTTTTTGTAGCATGTCATAGTTTTTGCCGAAGTACCAAAATAAACATTAACCTATTAAATTTGACCTATCGGTCCAGGGTGCTTAGCCAAGTTGCCAATCGCTAACGCTTAATCATCAATCGTAAATGAAAGGCAGCTAACTGTCTTTGTCGCACTAAAATGAAAGAGTGACAGAGAGGGAAAACTACGATACGCTACTAAGCGTTAGCGATTGGCAACTTGGCTAAGCATCCTGCGCAGAAAAAATATGCAACGTAACGGATCCGACACGACTCCGCACACCCTAAAACACCCCGAAGAATGCAGACGCTCAGGCGCCGCGAAAGGAGAAATGCATGTGCCGTTATTGTTGATGCACATTGCACATTTTAGGTGCATTCCGGAAAGTGCATGGTGGACGCGCTGTGATTGAATATGCTGTATTTCTAAATGATGCGCTTAGGTTTACCATTTGTGGGTTTGGTGACTTGTGTTATAGGAATTTGAGTCTTATTGCTTGGTATATTGCTTTTCTTTATTACAGTTCAGGCAAGTGTGGTTCAAATAGGTACGTTTTGAGAGACGTTGTTTTATAGAAATGTTCTGTTCTTATTTTGAACAAGCATTCAAACGACTCTTGGTTTTCGCAGAACTTTTATTTTAATAACCTTAATGATTTGAGCATTTTAAGTAAATTTACTTTTTAAAAACAGATATAAAATATTAATGTTGTTGAATTACATACGATTAAACTTTAAATACTTACACAATGCTGCTTGAAGCTATATTCGTTTTTGTAGATGGGACAAAATTTCACCTCATATTTTAGATATTCGTACAAATATACACGTTTCTGCTATGTGTGAGTTAATCAATGGTATTGTCAAGATTCATTTTCAATTGCCGCCGCAAAAAATATTTTAATAAATTCTATGTCAAAGCTTATAATAAAAAAAAAGATTAGTAATCATATCTCATTGAGCCGTACATTCTAAAACTTTTCATTCTTTCGCCATGTCATCGACAAACAAGAAACCCGTTCAAATCAACTTAAAACCTCTTCAATATAACTACAAACAGTTTAAAAGCATCCTCATGTAATTTGATTTCAATTCAACACTCAAAATCCAATATTGTAGAACGACCATCTTTCACCTTCCCACTCGAGCGATAAAAAATACTTATAACGCCTGCCAACAGCTACATTGACAAATTAAATATCAACGCTTGACATATGAACTACAAACTAAAAACCATATTTTAAAAACTTATATCGTCTTATGGTTATAGTACTAAGGTTTTCTTTTGTTTAAATTCCATTTTAGGAACGCTATTCGCGTGGTAAAAGCGAACTTTACGCTCCAAAGTAAAAATGCAGTAAGGTTGTATGAAGTTGCAAGTCACACTGTCTTTTTTATTTAGTAGGGTTGCATACTCAAATTTTGGCGCATAGTAATTAGAGATTGGAGTGATGCAAGAGGTCATGCGAACGTGTATCGTCTTTGAAATGTAGATGGCGTGGATATCAAGCGGTAGCGGAGGCTGCGATACAGTGACCCTACCGCGAACATCGAAGTTCGCAAATTTCGGGGATTTTTCTTTGTCACTCTAATGACGCCTTCGTTGAAGTGACAGAGACAAATTTCCGAAATTTACGAACTTCGGTGTTCGCGGTAGCAGGCCAGGGATGCTAGCCAAGTTGCCAATCGCTAACGCTTAGTATAGCGTATCGTGGTTTTCCCTCTCTGTCGCTCTTTCATATTAGTGCGACAAAGACAGCTCGCTTACGATTGAAGATTAAGCGTTAGCGATTGGCAACTTGTCTAAGCACCCAGGCCTACTACTGCGAAAATCGTTTTTCGTAAATTTCGAGGATATTTCTCTGTCACTCCAACAAAGGCGTCATTAGAGTGAGAGAGACAAATCCTCAAAATTTGCGCATTTCGAAGTTCGCAGTAGGGCCGCAGGTTTTGAGCTTAACTGAAAAGATACGAATTTACCCAAGATTTCTTACATAATGCTAGGTGCATAACATACCTAGTGCATACCGAACGCTTACTCAAATTCGATTAGCGATTTAGCTTTAAATATTTATAGGATTGCAAAATAGAACTTCAGTATTAAATATTAAACATATTAAATTTAATTGCATCATATTAGATGCCAAACTTAAGCAGATATAACTACTATGACGATTAGTCGACGGTTTTAATTAAATGCGACGGAAGTGTTAAGTCATTTTTAAACCAGCTAATAAATATGATCACTGACAAAAAAATAATATCTAATTACCAATCTTACAAACTGTCACTTCATAATTACCACAAACTCTATTAATATTTCTATGATTGATAGGCGTAGCGTCGGAATCTGGTTTTTCAGTTAGGTAGATTGATAGACTCAAATCCGCTACCGCTCGTCGCTTCTACAACCATTAGTGTGATTGGGTGGTAATTATAATTAATAGTGTGTAACTGACCGTCATATTGTAACTAATGGTTTAGTTTGGGCTACTTGGGGTGTGTGGTAAAAAACGGCCAAGTTCGAGTCCAGCACGACGTTACTTTAAACAGGCGCAGGATTTCGTCCTTTCGAAGTTTACATAATAAAGGGTGTGTTTTTTTTCTATTTGCTATAAATTTAAGGGAAGCGTATTTAAGTCCAGTATAACTAATTTCTATAAGAAACTAGTATCTTATCTCTTACTGTTATTGAGTTATTAAAATAACAAGTGTATTGCAACCTTAATTAGATCTTAGTGTTACTATTTGGACATGTGCCGTCAGTCAACTGAGATTATTTTATGATGTTATTTTTAAGGTTTTCTCACACTTACCATTTCATTTATTACGAATGAAAACGAAAAAAAAAAATTTTTTTAATTTTTACATAAGCGAATATACCAGGTAACTTCTTTTAATATCCCAAGTAACCTGTCCAATTTAACGCAAATCAACACGAACACCCTGTATAATACCAATATACCAGAATTACACCTAGATTCTATGTCAAAGGGGGGTTAAGTGCCCCCCCCCCTTGTATCCGCGCCTAACTTTAAACGCCTCAGGCTTAGACAATGGCACTTTTGCTTCATTAGTAAGTTACCCCCTTAATCATAAACGTATCCTAACTTAAGCCGCTAAGTATTGATTGTCCCTTTCGGTCTTACCAATATGTCTATAAGAGCGAAAGAGACAAACAATACTTAGCGGTTTGCTAAGTTAGGAGAAGTTTATGAATAAGAGGGTTAGTATCTTTGTACATGTATAACAAAGATATTATTTTACGGAATGTGAAATTGTATTCTGATCTGAAGAAAATTAAATAAATTCACAATGGTATGCTGCTGTGTTGCATATTAAACATGTTATATGTCATATACCAAAGAAAAAACGACCAAGATCACCAACGTCCGAAGTGGGGATCGAACCCACGTGCTCAGCTTTCGTGGCTGATGCCTGCACTCCTCGGCCACTCGGTCTTTGAAAGACCGACAAAGGCTATCAAGCAGTGTGATTACTGGAAAAAAAATAAAAACACAAATCAAAATATTTAGTTAATAAATAATTTGATTTGTGTTTTCACAATACGTTTATGTTATATTGTATTTTTTTTTAAACATATCCAAAATATCAACTAATTAATTATGCACTTTAAACTCTAATGGAAAATAGATTGGTACATCACGGATCTCTAAAATGTATCAGTCACTAATATAAATTGTTATTGTTAAATGACGTGCCATTTCAATTTATCCCAAAACTTTCCGATAATGAACTGACAGATCGACCTGACTTTTAATCAAATGACATGTAAACGGTAATTTATTATGTTCACATAATTATGTTTCTACTTTTAGATTTTAATACAGTTAAACAGTGAAATATACGTTAACCTCCTCGAATACGCGGTAGATATTACGTAGGTATATGTTATGTATTACAATCGTCAGTAGAATCTATACCCACTATAATTATAGTTATAAAATAATCTTTTAAGTTAGTAATGGGCTATTCGGTAACATCGATAAGTCTATAAAATAGTGTAGTCAATCCCTTCGACACTTAGATTTTCGCTATGAAAATTCCGCTCCTTGTTAATAACGGTATTTTAAGCCTCTAATTATCAAATTTCCTGATAGCGGTAATTAGCGAAGATTCATTTAACACGAACTGTGCGATTTGGTCACGATCGCGACATAGGTTTGCTACGTGTTGCACAAGGATACATGTAAAAGGACATTCATTTTGAATGTACCTACACAATTTTGCGAGGAAACATGGTAATAGGTGTATATTTTTAATTAGTAGCGGTAATATTTAATTATTAGCTCTAAAATAACGTGAATCTACACAGAATATTTAAAATAATATTATTTTTAGATTTGTAGACCAGTCACTATGCGTTGAATTTCTTACTACTTATGAGCGAATGGAAAACATATCTCTTGGAAATACAATACAAGTAATATTTAAGATAATTTTTTTACGGTAATAAGTTGTAATAGTGGTTGTGTCTTAAAGTTTTGCCATAATTTGACAATAATTAAGTAAGTAATGCTTTATTGCACTAGTAAAAAAATAACAGAAAAAATAAACTAAACACAGTTTACCACAGGCGGTCTTATCGCTAAAAAGCGATCTTCCAGAAAACCGTCCACTCCATATTTTTACAGTCATAGTGTTCAACTATTCATACTTATATTATAGGAGTATACTGATGTGTACCGCAAAATACCCTCGCATATCCTTACAATTGTAGTCGCTATTAGATGCCATTATAGCTCGTGGGAATGGGTGCGGGCCGCGGGGAGCGTATTATATACTAATGTGATACGATACCGCTCTAGCGGAATATGGCTGTTTATTTGGATGTATTTCAGATATTTCCTAGTCTGATTATATTTGAAGAGACAATATAAAATAATCACAAAAAAACTGATTTGGACCGATTTCTCAAAGATTCCACTATCAAACCCCGACTTGATGCAGGGACTACTTCGGGTTTATACCCGTTCGATTAAATAAAAATGAAAATCGGTTCATTCTCGAAGATATCGAGTAACATACATACAAAAAAAAAACATTCGTATTGAAAACCAAAGATATTGGTGTAGACTATAGGGTGCCTAGAGATAATTCCGAAAATCACAGGACTCATTCGTAATTACATCGTCGTAAGTGTCAACTTTTTTTTATTTGTAATGGGCTTACTCATGGCCACAGACTAGCCAAGGGAAGAGACGTGGCCTACGATGGAGTGAGTTTGCCCATTGCCTTTCGAAATTACCCGGCGTTTTGTGACATTCGGAATTATCCCAAGACACCGTATAAAAACTACGTAACTATAAAAAAATATCAACATAAATAGTACAAAATGCTGAAGTATCCACTTTATATTTTTGTCATCCTCCGTAGCCTAGTTGGTAGTGACCCTGCCTACGAAGATGGAGGTTCCGGGTTCGAATCCCGGCGAGGGCATTATTTGTGTATTTATTTATCACAAACATTTGTTCCTTGGTCATGACCGTCTATGTATCTATCTATTATATATATCGTCGCCTGGTACCCACATCACACGTCCTAATGGAGCTTCCCGTGGGACTAGGTCGATTTGTGTAAGATGTCCCAAGATATTTATTAATTTTATTTTATTTATATTTTGTGATTGAATTAGTTGAGAATGATTGAGTCGCTCACACAATCCTAATCTAAGCCTAAAAGGCATGCATCGACAACCTAGCAAAAAGGTAGTTTCCACTTCATTAATTATTGACTTAAATCCCAGAACAACACACGCTGCAGCAACTCAAACAGGTTAATTCCTTACACTTTTTACCACAGCTCTGCTTTATTTAATTAATGATTTTTAATTTCCATATATGGCCGTCTACTAGTAACAGAAGTTGACTAAACAAGTCAATATGAAGCATACGCCAAGCGACTCTAGTCCTTATTACGACCACGAAAGAGCTCAAGGACCGGTACCTAATTACATGGACCCATTAGAAGTGCTCTAAATGGGAATTTTTATAGCACCTAGTTGTGAATAAGAGCACAAGTCAGTCGATAAATTTTTGTCACGAATACTAGTTTTTATATAATTTAATGTGCCTATGGTTGACACTCGGCTAAAACTTGAATGTAACTTTACATTAAAAGGCGGTAAACTTTTTAATTAACATTCACGTAAAAGCTCAAGTCTGCCAACCATTGACATCTTTACCTGAACTTGATTGACTGTTAATAAACCTACATAAGTAAACATGTAGTTATTAATTACAGCAATTATCTATAATTAGTGATGAATAGTATAATCGATATGGAATGGCATTCGCTCGATCAATTACTGTATTTCCTACTAAACTTTACTTTTTCAAGGTAAAAATGAATCATGTCAGTTTTTTTCAAAGGATTTAAATTCAGACGGTTATTTATCAATTAAACACTCGTTTGATACAATCAAAGTTTACTATAGGTATAAGGAAGATCAGTTTTTTTAGTTTATAATATGATATTCTTACTACGCATATTACAAAATGTTACGATTATGTCATCGCTTTATTCTAGTGTGATTTTTATAATTCAGAATTGGTGTAGAATTATTTACTACTTATAAACAATTTGATATGTCGCAATTTATTCATTATCGTAATTTGGGTAAACCAAACGGACCCACATCCAACAATGAACAAACAAAAACTTTCTAGAAGGGATTTCTAATAAGGCCAAGGGTCACCGGGTGACACCTATCTGTAATTTGTTTTGTTTTTTTATTTTATTTTATTTATTTGGGGCATCAACAGCAGTAGGTACATAAGAAATTTACAAAACTGAGTGTACAGTAAAAAAAGCCGATAAAGGATGTCCACAAAAATACAATGAACATGCAATAACAAATGAAATGTTTTTGATATAACAGCATGCCCACCCAGGATACCATTCTACAATCGTATACGATAAGCGATAAATCACGTGAGCATAATAATGTACCTATGTAAATCAGTTCATATGATTTTGGTACGAATCTGTCATTCTCATACATTTATTACATATCGCTTATCGTATAAGATTGCAGAATAGCTTGGCTAGGCCTAATCATAACCCATTTTCATAGTAATGTTGCCGAAACATCATCCGTACAACATTAAATTTGGTAAGACGTTTAGGTTAGAACTTCAAACAACTTGCACATCATATAGTTACGCCAGATTAGTTCCTACAAAAGGAACATTATGCCAAAAGAAAGTAAGCCATTTGAAATACGGCGAAAAAAAAACAAACCAAAATATGCTACTTGAAATTCGGCGAAAAAATATTATTAATCAAACAAGGAACTCTTAGCTAGGTCACCATCTGACGAAGCAACGTTTGCGACATACGTACGTGTCACTAATTGGTCATTAGCAGTCGCTAAAAGCCTAATGTGAAGCTGATGGGCTGTTGCCAATCTAGTATAGGTTTATATAATTTCTCTCAAGGTTTTGCGTCTCAACATATTTACGATCGAACTGGAAACTTGCTGTGATTTTAAAAATAAATAAGTTTTATTTCAGGCAGCACACCCATATCGATAGCGACAAAAACGTTAAAAGTCAAATACAAATACACATTAAATGACAATAATAATCATTATATAATACATAAGTTTGTTCAGAACTCTTTTCTTGATCTTTGTTTTTTTATAATTCGACTTAAAGTTGAGCGGTTAATACGTGGTGAGATGAAAATATATCAAAATAATTATATTATTATAATGACAAGTTACAACAATTAATATACATTCCTCAAAATAAAAATCAGGCATTTAACATTTAAACAAATTTATCATGCCTATGGACTAATTTAATCCCATAATTGCCATTTCGATAAAATATTTTGTTTCGATTTATTTTCAGCAAATTAAGAAAAATACCACGTGCATTTATACTGTGGTAATCGTTTAAAAGATTATTAGTCATTACTGGAAATTATCGTGAAATTAAAGTTTAGAGGTATACAATAGGTTCTCGTCTTTAAGAAGTTTATTTTTAATCCGGTTAAACAATGGGGCTTAAAAATGTTCTAATTTTGAAATATTTTATTATCTGTTCGATTGTTGTTCTTTTGTGCTCAATTTTCCTCATAATCTTTTTAAGTGTAATAAAACTTTTGAAAAGGGTATTTATTTACTAGTAGTGGGGATTAAACTAGTTATGTCTACCGTGTTGATTCATTGATTCACATACCTACTTAGGTTTTAGGTTATCATTTTGTGTTTAAAATGGTAGCTTCTATGTTTATCATAATTAAGAACATACTCGTACATATGTACGTAATTTGAGTGCTACACCTATTATAGCGTTATTCATAATCGAATTGAGAATTTAAATACAATTTACATTCAAGATGAATTATTGATAATTTTTATTTTAAATTGAAAATTTTAAATTAATCGTGAAAGTTCCAACTGAAAACCTAAACTTTTTAATTGTCAAACAATACCGTGCCTTTCATCAACATCGTTGAAGCGATTAAATGCAAAAAGCGCGATTACCGGCGCGCGATAATCGTGGGAACCGCGTCGCTTACCGTCGGCGCGCGCGCAGCCCGTGCCGACAATTACTGCCGCTGGAGGCTCGGAAATGTTGCGCGTCACTTTTTATATGGTGACAAGCAAGCGTGCGTGGTCTGCAACTCCAGGGGTATAATTTTCGATTGTTGTAGACACTTTAAGAAACCCTTATGCTGTCCCCGTAAGCATAAACGGAGTAACTAGTTTTAAAATGTTAATTAATACCAGAACATAATTCAGTTGAATAAAGTAAACAATTGATTGACTCTTCAAAACTAACTAGTTACTTCGTTGACGCTTGTGGTACCGTGCGGTGCCGGCAGTAAGAATCTTGTCACCACCTCTTCGTGCGTGTGGTAAGAGTCGGCTAAGGGATTGAAGTGTCAATCAATTGTTTACTTACCCATAAATTTGACTATTATAGAAGTACAATTTAGGTAAACTATTTCGGAAGAACCTTTTGGAAGATAATTTCATGGGAGTCATTGGACAATATCAATTATCATGTAAAAAAAATCGACCTAGTAGCTATAAGGCTTATGTTGTGGGACTATTGGTACAAAAGTGACGATATGTAATAAGTAAACAGTAGTCAGTAGACAAATAGAAATAAATAGATATAAAGAATAGCGTAACTCAGTAATTGAATTTCTGATAAATGTGTAGGTATTTGTGAATAATATGCCCTTCACAAGATTAAAAAGACTTTGGAAAGAAAGGCTTTGGTTTCATATTTGCGATGATGTCGCAACTCGCAATATTTTTACCAATAAATTTTAATAACAATAAATAAGGCATGTTAAATACGTCGGTTGTTACAAATATGTGTAGACTGCCATTTATGTACATAAATGTGCCTTATATATTTAAAAGTTTAGTAATATAACATAATAAAATAGTAAATTATAAAAAAAACATCGACACGCAAAACTTTTTCTCAACTTTAAGAGGCGGCAGCATTATCATGTATCTTCAAAAAAAAAAACAAATTAAATAACTCAACTTTACAAATCTCGTCCTAAAGTACCCGTTATAAATTCTACCTACTGTTTAAACTATATGTATACATAAACTATCTGTATATGTATACATCTGAAAGGCAAGGCTCAATGACACTGACAATAAGTACACATAGGTAGGTAATATTCAGTTGGTATCTCATCGCAATTTCGCGTTAGTAGTTGAACAAAATTACTAATTAAAATATTTTTTAAAAGTAAAAAAAATTTTTTCGACTGATAACACATCAACATATTAAAATTACTAGCGATAGTTTTCCTGTAAAGTGTACCACAAGAGCTATCCGGCTGTGAGATAGTTAAACGAAATAATAAACGAATGATGTTAAAATTATTTCTAAAATCAGTTTATTCATAAACAACCAAACTTTAAACATACCTCGTCAGACAGCTAATCTCAATAAAACCGCAAAACACCTGTTGTCTCTTAAAATAACCAGAATCGTTTGACAATGGTGATTGTATAGTCATAAGCCGGCTTTTTGCGATACCACCTTATCACAATCCACCCGTGGGAGTCTTTCCCAGAGGGACATTGTCTCGGCAAAATGCATTTTTATGCGATTTTTTACAATTATGCGCATAATGGTCAATTGTTCAATTGATAGGGTCAGCCGTGGTTTATGTTTGTACGACTGTCCTAGATACTCGATGGCATAAGGTAACGTAACTTTAAACTCTAACTAGTAGGTAGTAAAGGAATGAGGTAGGTATCTAATAGTATATTGTGTATCAAGGGAGGTATGTACGGAATTACTAACGAGGGTGTTAGAAGCTCGACGCCGTAGGCGGAGGGCTTTTAATGACTCGAGTTAGTATTCCTCTTACCGACCGTGATGAATACAATGTTTTTCATCACATTTGCCGACAAAAACATAAGTTTTAAGACAAAATATTATTTAATGACGTATGAACATTTCTATTACTCCCTAGGGAATTTCACTTTTCTATTACTCCCGCTATACAGCAAGTGTGAAAACGTATTTTTGTATCGCCATTATTTCTTTATAATCTTTTATTTCTTTCATTAATTCTTGGTGTCATGTTACACTTAATTACTTTACATACCTTGATGTTGTCGTGTATGTCATATACAGGCTACTTATTTACTTGAGACAATAATAATTACGAAAAATAGTAATTAGTACTCACTCATGTTTACCTACTGATAGTTTTGTCCAAGATTCAGCTAACTTCGAAGAAAACATGATGAAGGTTTATTAATTTTATAAATTTTTGCATTTAAAATATTAAAGCTTATGCCACCATTTCATACCCTGATACTTTATTATACATATAGGTACAAAGATGCCCTGGTATCCACAATATTTTCCACTTTTTTATCATGATAAAATCTACCGCGTAAAAAAGTTGTAAGCTTGATAAAGTCTATTAACATATTTAAAAAAACGGGTCACTCATGTAATTCACGTAAACTGTTCGACATAGCGAGATTAAGTACAGAAAAACATTTTTACATGTTTCAGACTAGCGAGAACCATTATTCCGTTCCAATTATCAATAGTAAATTTAATTTTAAAGTTATCCACATAGGTACTTACCTACTACAAATGTAATGTAGGTATATTTACCACTATGTAGGCGATTTATATAGGGCGAAGAAGTAAAATGAAAATAAAAAAACTTGAATCATTACGAGGATTATACGAAGAAGAGATAGCATTTAATTTATGAATCCATTTACTTAAAATTACATATCCCTTTATCGTTAATTAACATGAAACTTACTGTGGGATTATCACTGAGCTATGGATATCGACAAGTATAATCTAGAGGGACTAAAGATAGGTACCTACTTAGGATTACAATATGAAGTATATATCTAAATACCTGAAATAAAACTATGAAAACCGAACAAAACCGGTAACCGAAGAAAATATTAGATGAATTTAAAGTATCATGAGACATAATACATATAAATTTATAATGAAACAGTTAAACTCACATGTATTTACTTACTACGCTCGATATATAACAAAATATTAGGTATTTAAATACTTATTAATTTATTTAGACAAGGAAATGTGGGAGATAATATCCTTGAAATCTATAGTCTTTACAAGTAGACATTAATTACCGTACCGTATTACGTTTGATTAATTTATTACACAAACTTCTATCTTTGAAATATCGCTGTTAGATTTGTGTTTAGCAAGTATCAAGATCGTACTTAGTTTGAATTTAGAGAGAATTTTTAAACAATTGTGATGTGATGTTAGTTTTGCAAGGCGTTAATTTTTTGGATTCACTATTTCTGTTTCATTTACGAAATTAATATAACGGTACATAGAAAATATAAGAAATGGGAAAGAAGGTAGGCCGTTTCGGTGGATATAATATTAAAGC
This sequence comes from Thaumatotibia leucotreta, assembly GCA_025490895.1. Lineage (NCBI taxonomy): Eukaryota > Metazoa > Arthropoda > Insecta > Lepidoptera > Tortricidae > Thaumatotibia > Thaumatotibia leucotreta. Next base: position 30,749 of record JALPQI010014572.1, read on the forward strand.
GGTAATATTTAGATTTACGTAGCATAAATTTAAGAAAAATCAAATTTATATTTTTTCTAGAAGAAAAATTCTAATTTATTATACCTGTACTATTTTTTTATTTTAATGTTTTTGACACAATCTAATAACTAATAAAACGATGTAGACTAATAAAGTACTAATTTTAATTAAGGAAATTAACGTAATTTTATTAGGTCATAACTCATAATCTTTTAATATACAGTACAGACAGGTATCTATTTTACGCTTTCCACATTATAAGCATAAAAGCAATGATACTCAAACTTTTTAGAATATTTTTTTGTCGCATGAATCAAAAATGTTTAGTTGGCTACATGTAAGGCGCAGATTTCGCGCTCACCCGTTGATGTCTTTTACAGGACACATCATACACGCAATGCATTATTGCTTGAACAATAAAATAAATTGATTATTGAGATGGAAAATTGGATTGATAAAATATAATTGAATTGTATAAATATATTGAGAAAAAAAGATTACCAATTATTTTTATATTACGTAGTTTCCGTGACACGTGTGGAATGTAAACATAGGTATATATGTATAATGCAATTATTTAGGACTCACCTTTATAATATCTTTGGCGCTAAACAAAATAAGGTAATCGCCCCGATGATCTCCTTCATAAAAAATCCCACAGACACTTCACCAATTCCAAAAACAATGTCCAACACTAGGACGACCATCCGCGGTGCCTCAATTACGAATACTATCGGTTTCAAAATGTCACTACAGTCACTTTCACTGAAAAATTCAGGCGGTCAATTTACGGGGGGTACGCTAAACTGAAAACGTAAAACACAGATCTACACAGCTCACCGAAAAAAAATATCTATGTTAAAGTTTTCGTATGAATTTTACGAACGGCATTTTTGGATTTACGAAATCAATTCGAAATTTTTTTAAATTGAATTCGCGCGCGTGTTGTCGGATCGGCGTACGCGCACGAATGCCTCTGTAGGAGGATTCGGGCGGACAAGCGAGAAGTGGGCGGGGCTTCTAACGCAACATCTATCGGTAGTTCATCTCGTTCGCGCGTGCGCCCGTGCGGTATCCGCGTCTCGCTCTGGTGCGTTATGGTGGGAGCGTGAACTTTGCCACTGCGCTTGCGATTGAAGATACGCGACGTTATAGATCGCGCGATTATCGTAATGCTATAGTCGAATGCGTTTGTTTTATGCGCGTAGCGATATTTTTAGAATAATTATTTAAAAAAAAATTGTCGTCATTGTTGACTCCGATTTTGGAATATAGAGTCATTAACATGTGGTGACGATTTCAGAACGTAATCGTTTTTTAAAGACTACAAAAATATGGCGCACCTTTTAAATCAGTTACCTATATCTTTTTTAGTAATAGGTTTCCACTTTATTGTTTTACCATAAGAAACTCTTAGACAAATATTTTGTACAAAATACAAGCAAATTCTGTACTTATGGGAAGCGACAAATGGGGACCTTCTTCTAAAAAGGCTCACATGTGTAGTGTCTTTCGTGGTTCTCCCTCATTGGCGTTATAAAATGTTTATACGTCATCTTTGTCCTCTTTGACATTCTAATCTGTAAC
>JALPQI010014573.1:0-25546 GCA_025490895.1 Thaumatotibia leucotreta
GTCGTGTATATTGTGATTCTCTTTTGACCTGGCTGTCGATTTTGTGACCCCGAACCTGCATTCACCTACTGACCTGGCTATGAACACTGAACACATAACCCGAACACGCTTTCCACGATTGACTTGGCTGTGAACTTTTTATCTCCAACTGCACTTGAAATGAACGACTCAATTTTGAACATGGACACCGATTTGACTGCTCTAGGATTGAATCTCACTGACGAAGAAAATTTATCAGGATATAATAGTGAGTATCATAATTATGGCCTTAAAACATTAAAAATAGCATTACAATCTTTCACCAAAGTAACTGTTTCTGTAGCCTAATTAATTAACTGATAACGCCTCAAAGGCAATGAAGTCCTCCATTTGGAATTGTTCAATTCAGAAAAAAGGCAAATGAGTAATATAATTCAATATCGTAAAATGGTTTCTTCGGGGTTTCTTCTTTTCGCTGTCGAATTATCATGAAAACTGCGTAAATATGGAGTAATCCAACTAAGTTAACTAAATAATTCCGAATCTTCGACAAACAATATACATAATAATATATTTACTGCAAGTTCGGTGCAGTTTTTTGTGACAAAAAAATATTTTCTTTATTAGATGGTGCGATAATAATGTTCAACTTTACTTTTAGGTTAAGTGATAGTTATGTTTTACATTTCATGTAAAATGTGTAAAAGTGAATATATTATGAATAAATGCAATGTTAGCAAATTTATACTTTTTTATTTCATTTCTTAAGTACCTATACAGGGTGTTTTGTTAGCGCTGTCGGAGCTTTTAAGGGCTTAAACTACAATCAATTTCATCGATAAATTACAATACATTTTCTTTTTTGTGCTGACGATAGTTAAATGGCGGCAATTTAAAAATTTCAAACAAGCGAATGCGAGTGCACGTGGTATTTCTAGAATTGTACGTTTGTTATCGGTCCTATCTTTGCAAAAAATCTCGTTAAAGAGCTCATCAGATAAACAAACTAATAAAGCTAATCATTAGACTCTACTATTTCAACAACAAGGCCAAAAAAACGTTTTTAATTATAAATAGTAACAAATTCACCTTCATTTTTCAATTAATTTAATTTTGCATGAAAACTAGGTCATTAAGATAGGTTTTTGGTGTTGTTATTTGCTAGTACAGGATGTTAGCTAAAAAATAACACGATAATTACAGTTATACCTTAAGTACTTTAGGAATTACAAGTGCTCAAACATGCATCAAACATGTGGATTTTTTGTAGGAGAGGTACCCAACACTGCCGTGCAATTCCTAAACCACAGTAACTGCCAATTTTCCGATTTTTGGCTATAATCAGCAAATCAAAACGCATAATCCCAATCGATTGGTTTTTAATTTGGAAAACTGGAACATGGAAACTCGAAACCCCAAAAGCAGTAAGTGACTAGTTTTTCCTGCATAATGCAATATAAAACGCAGTAAAATGGTCTACGGCTACGGTTTTTGGGCTGATACTGACTAAAACGCAGTACTGGAATTATGGTGTTATTTTTTAGCTAACATCCTGTACTAACAAATAACAACACCAAAAACCTATCCTAACGACCTAGTTTTCATGCAAAATTAAATTAATTGAAAAATTAAGGTGAATTTGTTAATATTTTTATTAAAAAAAAATTTTTTTGGCCTTGTTGTTGAAATAGTAGAGTCAAATAATTAGCTGTATTAGTTTGCTTATCTAATGACTTCTCTAACGAGATTTTTTTTGCAAGGATAGGACCGATAACAAACGTATAATTCCAGAAATACCACGTGCACCCGTGCATTTGTCTATTTGAAATTTTAAAATTGCCGCCATTTAATTAACGTTGGCACAAAAAAAAAGTTAATTTATCGATGAAATTGATTGTAGTTTAAGCCCTTATAAGCTCCGACACCGCTAACCAAACACCCTGTATAAAGTTAACTACATCACAAGTGAAATTGTGTTGACCATTTATACTCTGAGAGGTACTTATGTTGGTTATAATTAGGAACTTTTTGTGAGTACCAACCCCGATATCACAAAATAAATCATCTGTTAAGTATAAATTGTGCAGATATGATTGAAATTTATAAAACGGCAGATATTGTTTCGCGATGAACTTAGAGTCTAAATAGGAAATAAAATTTCACCCCGTCCGATATTTATTTCAACATATAAATATTCAGATATTTATTTCAACAAATAAATATCTTACAATAGTTTATTAATATTAAATAATTTCATTGGTTAATGTAATTTCCGGCATAACGCCATCCAATATGTACCGCATCACGGGCGCGCGATACTGTGCGCCGCCGAGCCACTGAATAACGCCACTTGTGCGTGACTCTGCAATGGCAAGTTTGAATGTATGGTAGCGCGCCGTACTTGGATCGAGAGTTCGAGCGTCGCCCTGAATGGGTTAATTAAGCAAACTTTGAGGATAACCCTGTGTTACTGAAGCTGATGGATGCAGGCAGGATGGATATAACCAATATTATTATCTATTCATGTTCATACAAGAAGAATGTGTTAGTAACCATCTTATTTTAATTTTTGTGACCATTATTTTATTGAAGAATGATGACAGGCACATGCGTCATCACAATAGATATGCTACTGCAATCATTAACCTTTGTGATTATGGGCATTACTACCTAATGCATCCATATACTTAAGTATTAGGAGAGGCATAGTCCAGCAGAGGTCTGAAATAGGCTGATGATGTTATTATAATACATGGTACAATCATTATCAAAGATATCAGATGCTGTTACAGTTAGTGACAATAACATGTTTATACAATGTTTCATATTAACTACAACTACTGGCATTGTACAATCAAAGTCAAAATAAGGTGTATATAAAAATTCTCAATAATATGTCCCATTGCACTTTAATTCTGTGTAATACCTTGTATTGTCATACCTTATTATTTATAAGAGGATTATTTTGATACATGTATATCCACTTGACTGTACAACACAGTAGTGGAAAAATAAAAATGCTGCTTTATTTTCAGGGTGATGGCACTGGTGTAATGAGTATCTATGGTGGAAGCACATTTGCAGATGAAAACTTTGCCTTAAAACATGACTCCCCAGGATTACTATCCATGGCTAACAGTGGCAAAGACACAAATGGATGCCAATTTTTTATAACATGTGCAAAGTGTAACTTCTTAGATAATAAGCATGTAGTGTTTGGACGAGTCATTGACGGGCTATTAGTTATGAGGAAAATAGAAAATGTACCCACAGGACCAAACAATAAACCAAAAATTCCAGTAACAATTTCACAGTGTGGGCAAATGTAAATAAAACAATTATAATTAATATGTTGTTTTAATTCCTTCTAAATTAAGGAAGCTTGGCTTCAATTATGTTTTAATAAATAATTTTCTTCAAGAAAATATACAATATAGCTTACACATAGGTAACAAAACTTGTCAAATCTCATATCATGTCCAGAGTTACAAAATTTAAAAAGTATTCCATCTTTCATTTTTATCAGTTTTCATGTAAAATATTTATCAGAATCAAACCAACATTATTTTTATGAAAATGACAGAAGTAAAAAGTATTCTGTTTTTCATAGTTGTCAGTTTTAACTTTGTCAGAATACAACCAAGATAATTTTATGGAAATGACAGGAAGTACTTATCTCAGACAAGTAAATTTCTTGGGGGTATGGTAGCTGTACCAAATCTATTACCAACTTCAGCTATGAATGCACCTTCCATTTTTTTGGCAACTTGGTCAAAGAATAAATTAGATATTTGGGAATGAAATACTGAACGGAATTCAAAATCTATGTGAAAATCAACAACACAGGATTGCTGTTCTTTTTTGAGGCCAGGACTAAATCTCCATACAGTTATTAAGTGTTCAAATAATCGGCCATCTGTACACTCCGCTTTTACTAAATGTGGTTTGACTAGGGTGACATTGGATGTATAGCTTTCATTTATAGGTGGGAATCCAACTATGAGTTCACCTATTAAATGTTTACTTGACTTTTGCTTCACTAAAGATTGTTTGCACCAAGGCACAAATTTGTGATAATTCTCTACATCTGCAACAACTTCATACATCTGCTCCATTGTATACCTGAAATAACAAATTTAAGATTAAAACTAAAAATAGCATGTATTTATTATGCATACATCTAACAGAAAGTCTCATTTTCCAAACCAATGAAACATTATGAACAAATCGATGAACAATTATTATAATGAGTATAATGAATGACAACACTAAAGGTAGACATCTAAATAATGATGTTTTCCAAGATTATATGAATTCATGATATACACCATCCCTATGGCAGGACTTCCCAATGTGTGGGTCACTTTTCATGGATCATTTTTCTTATAACATCTTACTAGGCCAGTACTGTAATAATTGGCAAGTTACATATTGACTATAGGGGGAGGTGAATCATAAGGTGCCACAGTTAAAATAAGTTTTGGAAGCCCTGGCTTATGGGATAATTATGTTATTGGCTTATGGCCGATGGGAAAGTTTGTTTTAAAGATTTTTAAGTTATTTTCTAAGGCTGAAATTACACCATTCTTATGTAAGACAGAAGGGATCATCCATTAATTACGTCACACCTCAAGGGGGAGGGAGGGGGTGCACAAAATGTGACATATCGCGACAGGGGGGAGGGAGGCGTTCTATGTTTGTGACGTCACAATCCTCACATACATAAATACATGCACATAAAAGAATAGAAAATCCAAAATCCTTGGACGGAGGAAGAATAAGTTAATTTTCTCTTCGTTAATTTTACAAATCATTTTAAGCAATCCTAATAAAAGTTACTTTCAAAGTGATATTGTAATTTTTACCTTCTTAAACTAAAAATCTACATGTGACGTCACACTAAGGGGGGAGGGTGTAGTTAGTTGTGACTAAGTGTGACAAAGGGGGAGGGAGGGGTCAAAAAATCATAAAATTGGTGTGACGTAATTAATGGATGATCCCGAACTATTAGCTTGAACAAGATAGTGATATTCACCTTTGATTCCTAAGTAAAGCCCCACCTCTACAGCTTATGTTAAAACCTACAGGTTTAATAATAACCACAGTTTTGCAGAAAGTGACCAACTATTATTTTTTGCCAATCTAATTTAAGCTTTAACATATTTAATTTGGTCACTTACTGCATTGACAAAAAAATTTAAGTTGTTTTATGCATAACTATGGACCTTAAGTTAAATGGTCCTAAACATCAAATGTCGTAAGACTGACACAGGATGACACATGACATATTTAAAGAGAGCCGATGCTCAGCAGTGTCTCACAGACTAATGATTATGATGATGATTGATGACACATTGAAACATTTCTGAAATTGTTAGTAAAAGATTAAGGATAGATAGATATAATTATACAATAAAATATTAAAAATTAAGTTTACATATATAGCTTTTAAATACTAAAAGATCAATAGAAGCACAATAGAAGCATGACACTTTCTCTCACAGTCAATGTACAAAGTTGGCACATATCAGATGCCTATAAATAGATTATGAATAGCTAAACAATACATAATTGGAACATAAATAATTTTTATATTACACACTATTTTTCCATTTCTAAGGGTGTAGAAGTGCATTGGGATATCATAGATAGTTAAGAGATTAAATAAATTCCAGTTCTACAATATATGGGTAGATTGTGAAAAAATTGTACATAATTAAGGCCTAAATCAAAACAAAAATCATGATAGTGTCAATGTATTACGAAAGTTAGTCATACAAACTACATGGTACTGTCCTACAACCTTTGGCAGTAGTAAAAGTAAGGAAATTTAAAAGATTGGTTTGTATTGTTGATTGCTAAAAGAAAAATTTAATTTTTAGCCCATTTAAATGCCAAAACTTGTTACACAAAATTTAACTTTGTAACACCAAAAATAAGCCTTTAAATTTTGATTACATTAAAGGCCTTCGATTATGTACCATTCTTTAGGATTATGTACCATTTTTTTACAATCAACCCTGATAACATAATACCCACCCCACTAGCTGCCTCCCTCGATATTCGCGGTTACGGCTTTGGTTAGGGAAGCTGAAGAACGAGCGATTTTGTTGCCCTGTGTTGTCATTTAATCTATTTTTGCCTTGACCCTGAAAACTAAAGGAAGTGAAATTAAATAACAAGGAGGAGTTTGGCTAGCATTATATGAAGGTCAACGTACACTTACAAGCCCTCTTCCGAATTACGTGCAATAAATACTGAATAAGTTTCCCTAAATTTCATAATAAATTGAAAAACTGTCTATTGCGCTTATTACCTTGACTTTGAATTTGTTCGTGACAGAAGTTTTACAGCAGAATAATATATTCTCATTATAACCATTTTGTATAGGCGCTTAAATTTTCAACTATTCCTCTTATGAGATAACTGCAAAACATTGTCACTAGACTTCCATTTGTACGTGCGTTATTTTTTCACAATCTAAACTATCGCGATTTCACGATTAAGTATAAGCGGAGAGGAGTTCACAAGGAAACTGAGCAAAATCTTATGACACTGACAGACAGTTTGACAAGTGACATCAACGTGCGTCAACAAAATCAATGCTGCCACTGCTGCCAGACCCAAATTTGTATCATAATCCGCTCCCCACTCGCAAGCGAATCCCGACGCGAAGCCGCAAACGCGAATGTAGATATTGTGGACGGATGCTCATTATTCGCGACTTCGTGCCTAGAAATTAAAGCAACTAAGTGCGAGCTTGAAGTCATAATCAATATTTTTTTTGCGGTTGACTCAATTTGTCAGTTTATAGTCAGTTTGTATGCGCTCGTATTCAGTTTGAGCTTGAGTCTGATTTTGCATGATTTTTCTTTACGAATCCGATTGTACATACAACATATAAATCAATCACACATTATTACAAAAGGGTTCGTAAAGAACTGGAACAGAAGACCTAACCATACCGCGACCTTGGTGCCATGTGATCCCAGGCCTACTACCGCGAACTCCGAAATCCGCAAATTTCGAGGATTTGTCCCATTCACTCCAACGAAGGCGTCATTAGAGTGATAGAGAAAAATTCCCGAAATTTTCGGATTACGAAGTTCTCAGTAGGGCCGCAGCTTACAAACTAGTGCAGTGAGTGCTAGTGCTACTGTTAATCAGGTAGGTATATCATTGGAAATTGGAATCCTTTACAATTGAAATTAAATCGGGCTTAATAGTGGCTTCAGTTCTAAATAGATATCTTGGGACATCTTACACAAATCGACCTAGTCCCATAGAAAGCACGATTAAGGCTTGTGATGTGGGTACCAGGCAACGAAATATATAAATAATAGATAGATACATTTATAGATAGGTACTTAACCCTCTAATGCATACGAAGCCAAATATGGTTTCATTGGTTTTGGACTCTATTGACTGCTGTTAGGGTTCAAATTTGAAATGCATTTTTGCCTGTCTTATGCATTAGAGGGTTAAATAAATAGACAGCCATGACCAAGGAACAAATATTTGTGATAAATAAATACGCAAATAATGCCCTCTGCACCTTCTCAATCTTTGCACATCTGTTTCTTTACAGCATTCGCATAACTTTTACACTGTCTTCCAGTTGTTGAACCGCTGTCAAACAATGCCACATAACCAGGGCCCGTAATTTTCATGCCGATGACATCAATTTGACGTCACGCTCCATTTAGGGTGATCTCAAACAGTTTAATTGATAATTATTAATCATTAGTCATCAATCATTTTAATCATGTACAAATAGCTTCAAAAGTAGTATATTTACACGTGAAATAAATAATACCTACATGATACGTGAACCATAAGTAAATCTATTTAATTTGTTTCCATACATACATTTTATTTAATGATATTATTAACACATTTCCATAATTACGTAGAAAACAGTATTCCTCTTTAACGTAAAGCTCGTATCAAGTAGGTATTATTTATTTCACGTGTAAAAATACTACTTTTGAAGTTATTTGTACATGATTAAAATGATTGACGACTAATGATTCATATTTAACAATAAAACTATTTTGGATCACCCTAAATGGAGCGTGATGTCAAATTGATGTCATCGGCATGAAAATTACGGGCCCTGGTTATGTGGAAAACCAGGCGCGTAACTGTGAACAATATGCGAAGTGCGGCTTCATGCCGCGATTTGTTAATGAGTGGAGCGCGGCCTTTAGATGCAACCCAAAATAGGTAACGACAAAAAGGACTACTACGCGCGACCAACGAGGCTGTTTGACTTAGTGTTTTGGCCTATCGACAAAGACTACAAAGAAAAAAAAGTGACATTGACACTGACACTGACACTGACAAATGAATTACGGTGTGGTGTGAGAATCGTGGTACGGTACGGCGCGGTTTCACGGGTTTCATGGCATGGCAAGCTTTGATTTTGAGCACGTGTTGTATTACTGTGTGCGTGGTGGTTATTAGTTAAAATAAATAGTAATTCTCACATTATATTTCAATATTAGTTATTCGTTAGTAAGGAACATTTAAAATGGGTCGTAAGGCAAAGTTTGATGAAACTAAAAAAGTTAAAAAAGGTCCTGGCAGAAAAGCTAAAAAACAACCAGATCCAGTTTTCAGAAAAGAATTGTGTAAGTATAATTATAATTAAACTTAGTCAAATTGATATCCAATATTTCAATCATAAAAAATATAATTTGCAATGCAAGTTAACCTAAAATTGGCTATGCATAGTTCCAAATATTTAAATAATGCCTATTGCACAAAGCAAATAAATATCTTGGAACATCTCAAACAAATCAACCTCGTCCCACGGCAAGCTCAAATAAGGCTTGTGATATGGGTACCAAGTGATAATTTAATACATAGACCACAACCAAAATAGCTCATTATCTTAAAATGTTTTACTCTTTATGTAGTACTTAATATTTAATGTAATTAACATCATATTTTTGAATCTCCACTTCATCAAAAAACCACAGGGTAATCTCCATGGAGACCCTAAATCTAGATAAATTCCATATAAAAGCTAGATTTTCTCACATCAAACCATTGTATTTTTATTTCAGTGGAAGATGAAAATGAGACCAAAAAGATGAGCCATAGACAAAAACAGAGGGCTGCAAGGAGGGCTAAGAAGAAAGCAGAGTTAGCTGAGAAGAGAAAGGCATTGAAACAAGCCAAGAAAAATGTGGCTAAACAAACAGAAGTCAAGCAGGTTGAAGCAGAAGAGGATTCAGAAGAGTCGGGAGATGAAACTGTACAAGGTATAGGAAACCCAAATTACTCAAACCCTTATACTGTTTGTCAGTAGAAAACTAAAAAAAAAAACAGGCCGAGTCGGACTCGTGCACAAAGGGTTCAGTACCATTATCAATTTATCATCATACCTGGGATAACTGGGGGCAAGTTATAGGGATTTGATATCGATTAAAAAGATGTCGATACAATTATAATAAAAGATGTGCTTATTGAACATTCTCGATTACAGTACAGAGGTTCAATGTCATAATTATCTGATATCAGGCCTCTTCAGATAGTAAAAACTAGTATGCAGATGTCATTTTAATCAAAATGACAATTTAAATATTGATATTTTAATATTATTTGTATATTTTGAAAACTATTTCAAAAGTACCCATTTAAAGTTATTTTTTATTTAAGAGTAAGTACCTAATATTTATTTATGCCGAATAACATTTTGATGTTATCATTCACAGTAACATCGATATATTTTTAGTCGATAAAATATTTTGCTACATCACGTTCGTATAAATGCCCTGAGTTATCCCAGGTATCATTCAGGTTTTTATCATTAAACAAAAATTAAGTTAAATCAACCTAGCTCAAAAACTATAAGAGATAATTGAATGAAACCAAAAACCGTTGATAGAGTTTATTAATAAGCGTACCATAAATTTATTTATCATTTTATATTGCATAGTTTAAAAAACAGGGGGGGGGGTACACATTTTTCAGACCTAGAGACAATGATTCGCTTAAATAAAAATATGATTGAGAAACCTATTGATACCCCACACGTACATAAAAAAAAATGTCTATCTCTCAGTTACATGTATGGAGGGCCCCAACACCAATTTTCTTTGTACAATATAGTATCATAATTCTGTAGCGGTTCATACAAAACATATTCTTACCAAATTTCATTATGGCTGTGATTCCGTTTTTGCCAATTTGGCTACAGAACCGTAAAAAACTTTAGCAATAATTATCTTGATGAGGATGATGAGTACTAATGTAAGTGACTAAAAAATAAATATATTTTGGGTAAAAAAGATAACAGAAAAAAATTCCAATTTCATTTACATCATGGATAATGTTTTCATTGCTTGTGTCTGTCTGGTTGACCATACTTTTCCCATGATTGTGGTAAAGAAAAAATATGAATTATGCTAAGCAATTCAACTTACAGGCTTCACTGATGACAACAAAGAATGGCTAAAGCCTAAACAAAAAGGTAAAGCAAAGAAGCCGGAGCCAGAAAGTGACAGTGGTCATGATGAAAGCACTGATGAAGATGGCTCCGATGAAGAGGGTTCAGATGATGACTCTGCAGAGGAGGCTTCTGAGCAGGAAGCTGACAGTGATGATGATGAAAAACCTAAGGCTGGTGAAAATTATAAGGTAGGCATGTAGCTAGGCAAAATTCTTCAAATGTAATGTACAATTAATCAAATGTGCTCTTTTGCATATATATTATTCTGTCCAATTGCACAGATCTCACACTCCAACATAGTTGACAGACTATTTTTCCATTAACTATGTCTAGTATGTGTTGTACTCTACAACTTAGTTGAATTAACAATTTATTATTTTTACAGGTTGGAAAACTAGATGACTTGTTTGCGGATTCTGATCAAGAAAATGGTGATGTCACTTCAGAAGATGAAGGAACAGCAACATCATCAAAATTAGAGTATAATTCCGATTCCAGTGAAGAAAAAAGTGACGATGATGGTGATGATGATGATGACATGTTGCCCATTGAAAAAGCTAATATCAAGCTAAAGAAAAAACAAAAACTAGACAAGAAACTAGCTGATGAAGAGATGCAGTTGAATATTGCTAAGCAAGATGTTTTTGCATTTCCTACAGAAGAAGAATTGCAGAATCCAACCAATCTACAAGATGTTTTACAAAGAATCAAGGATGTTGTCAATGTTTTAGGAGATTTCAGCCGTTTGAAGGAAGATGGCAGATCTAGATGTGAATATACAGAACTACTTCTCAAAGACTTATGTCTTTATTACAGTTATAATGAATTCCTCATGGAAATATTGATGCAGATTTTCCCTGTGCAAGAGTTGGTAGAATTTTTAGAGGCAAGTGAAACTGCGCGGCCTGTGACTATCAGAACTAACAGTTTAAAAACAAGGAGGAGAGATTTAGCTCAAGCTCTCATCAACCGAGGAGTGAACCTGGATCCAGTTGGGAAATGGAGTAAAGTTGGTCTGGTGGTTTACAGTTCCACTGTGCCTATTGGGGCAACACCTGAATATTTGGCTGGCCATTATATCCTGCAAGGAGCGTCAAGTTATTTGCCAGTAATGGCACTAGCGCCTCAGGAAAAAGAACGGATTTTGGACATGTGCGCGGCTCCTGGTGGTAAAGCGTCACATATTGCTGCCATAATGAAGAATACTGGTGCTCTGTTCGCAAATGATGCCAACAAAGAGCGAACTAAGGCTATTGTTGGTAACTTCCATAGGCTTGGTGTTGTAAATGCTGTAATTTCTAATTACGATGGCAGACAATTCCCGGAAGTCATAAAAGGGTTTGACAGGGTTCTTTTGGACGCTCCTTGCACTGGTACAGGTGTTATAGCTAAAGATCCAAGTGTGAAAACTACAAAGGATCAGAAAGACATTCAAAGGTGCTTCAACTTACAAAGACAATTACTGCTGGCAGCTATTGATTGCTGTAATGCAAAATCCAGTACTGGAGGATACATAGTATATTCGACATGCTCTATACTGCCAGAGGAAAACGAATGGGTCGTAAACTATGCCCTGAAACGGAGAAACGTGAAGCTAGTGCCTACTGGTCTTGATTTTGGTACAGAAGGCTTTGTAAAGTATAGGCATCATAGGTTCCACCCTTCATTGAAGTTGACTAGAAGGTTCTATCCCCACACGCATAACATGGATGGGTTCTTCGTGGCCAAACTGAAGAAATTCTCAAATGTTATTGTAAGTAAATTATATTTGATACCATTACTAATATAGAAAAAATTACAATATTGATTTTTTTGACTTATGGAAATAATTAACAACAAAGCACAAAACAAATATAGGAAAAAACTTCATTGCAAACAGAAAAGTATAAGCTTGGAACAAATTACCCTCTGAAGTTGTGAACTCTACCAGTGTTAATCAGTTCACCTGCCTTTTTACAATTTTGAGACTGATTGTCATGGCAGGTGTCCGCTAGTCTCCTCCCATAACCCAGTATCCAGTCCATCCAATATACCAACCATAGCCCATGACCTTAGTTTCCATCGCAGTCACAGTGCTGCACTGCAATAGTCTTTGCACCTAGCGGGGACCATCTCCGGACGTATCATATTGTGCGCTCGGGGATGGTATCCGCCACGTGTATCCTTTGCTTTATATTAATTGTCTTAAAGGGCCTCTGCGCTGTTGGCTTCGGCCCCACGCATGCCTCCCAAAGGCCCGGGACCCCATGGTCCCGAGATATGGCAAAGACATACAAATAATAATAATAATTTATTTTCCGATTCATTTAATTGATATGGATATATGATTCAGAGCTAATAATAATATTAGGCTTTTATGTTCAAGACACACATACTAAATTGAACCAAAATCTTTTTATTCTACAGCCTGAACCATTCAAGGATGAGGATGATGAACAAGAAGAGGGCAAACAAAATACGGAGACCACACAAAATGGTGATGACGACAGTAGTGAGGAAAAGACGGGAGCTACCAAGAGGCCAGCACCTGAAACCGCCACTCCGGCTCCTGCCGCCAAAAAGACGAAACCTAATAAAAATAAGGATGCTAAGCCAAGGTAAGATTGGCCAATATGACAGGAAGACATTTCGACGGTACAACGTACAAGGTTCTAAGTTTTAAATAAACAACTTTCCACCTTTTCCGTTGTCATCGATTTGTGGAACAAATTAAATATTTTGATTTGTACATTAAGCCTTAAAAATCAATCGAATGCTGCCAACGTCTTGTATGTCGCAAGCGGCCAAGTAAATTTGACAAACTAATGATGTGAATAGTGTTTCTAATTAACTAATACCTACTTCTAGTAAACACCTAGGGCGTATAGCGTAATTTAGTCAACTATTTTAATATGCTTATTTACTACAATGTTTATAAGAATGTTACCTACGAAAATTGAATTTTAATGAATTTTCCATCATTTATTTCAGCACACAAGTCAACAATGCGCAAGCAACCAATCAAAATAAAAAGAAGAATAAAAAAAAGAAGAAGAAAAATAAGCAAGGAACAGATAACAAGGACAATTCACAATCTGACGAAACAAAACAACCTCAAAAGGAAAACGTAAATGCCAATAATGAAAGTAAAAAACCCAAGAAAAAGAAAAACAAGAATAAAGCTAACGCCAACCAAGAAGTGGTTTCTAACGATACACGGCAGCAAAATAACGTGAAGCCTAATGTTGAAGCTAGTCCTAAACCCGTCAATAATAAAAACGCTCCGCCTACACCAAGTCCAAACAAAAAGAAAAACAAGAAGAAGAAAAACAAAAATAAAAATCCTGGAAATCCTTCAAATGCTCCGCCTATAGCAAAGAATGAAACTAAAGTAACGCCATCGGTTGAAGCAGCAGCCGCGAAAAAACTGAAGAACAAGATGAAGAAGAAAAATAAAAAACAAATAGGACAGTTGAAAACGGACAAAGTTAAAACTGACAAACCAGCACAGGTACAAGGAAACTTAGGAAAGAAAAATAAAAACAAGAAATTTAATCAAAAAGGTAAAGCTTAGACGATTTATTGTAAGTAAGATTTTTTTTGTTATGACTGTAACAATAAAGAAAATATTTTATTTATTCGCGTCGTTTATATTCATTCTCCGGTAAAAAACTGCCAAGTGCGAGTCGGACTGCCGCACAAACTGACTGAACTGACGCCGGGAAACCAAACAGACAGTCTAGGTATAGTGATACAAAACCTGATGCTAAGTTTGGTTTCCAGGCGAAGTAACTATAGTGTTTTTCTCAAACTAGCAATTAAATAAAAAATCGGAAGTCAATTTCTCAGTAGAGCGCTGGTACACCTGGTTCTTACGTAAGTTATAGGGACGGAGCTATACTAAGGAATGTGAGATGAATATCACTATCTCATTCCTTAGTTAGTATAGCCCCATCCCTATAACTTACGTAAGAACTTACATTACAGGTGTACGGCTGGCCGTACACAAACAAATAAGTCAAAGAACGAAACTAATTTACATTAACACTTTCGACACCGCTTAGGGCTCATGCATAAATCATGTGAGGTTTTTTCGGCTACTTTTTGACCCCCCCCCTCCCCCATGGTGATGTTTGGTGAGTTTCTTGGCTAGACCCAAAGCAGTCTCACGTGTATTTTTCTCACTCAACTTTTCACGTTCGCTAGCCGAAATTCACTATATTTCTTAGTTTCTTCATCGTAGAAAAATACACGTGAGGTCTCCTTGTACCCCCTCTCCTCTACCGTGATCTTTCGTGATGTTTTCTTGGACCCCCTCCCCCCCCTATAGGACCTCGCGTGATTTATGCACAAGCCCTTACCCGCCTGACGAGTAATCGTAAACTCTACTCCACAGAGAACCCCCCTCTACTCAGATGCCGGCTTACTCGCTAGGAGGGCAAGAGCTATAAACTTTCACGCGACGCCAGAGTACTCGCCAGGCGGGCAAGGCTCAGGGCTGCCGCTGCCAGTAACAAAAAAAAATGTACTTAATGTTTTTGCCGAGTTTGTGTAAATATCGATCCGAATAGCCGATTATTACAGTTTATTACTACACGTTACATTTTTATTTATTTAAAATGTGCATCTCTTTTGCAAATTTACTCTCGAGCAAAGCAAATCGTTTTTGCACTTGTCTCGTACGATGTTTTTTAGTACAGATGGCCCTCCGAAGTTTTGAACCTGACGTAAAATGACGACTCGTGTCGAGTGTTATAAATCGACACGAGTCGTAACTCGTGTCGATTTATAACACTCCCAATCGGTCGTGTTTTAAAACATCGCCACCCGTTTCGTTTCATGTTTTTCGCACTTGTGTCGTAATGTACTATTTCCTCTCACTAGCTCGTAAAGCGCTCGTTTATTCTCTAAGAGTGGGTAAAAACGCATTTTAATGACTAGGAGCATAGCGTGAAATAGCATTAGTTTCATAGATAACAAAACGTAAAATGGTCATAAATGAGTCGTTCCACATTAATTATAATTAAATACTCACATACATTCATTTTTCCGATAGACTCTATTGCTATGTAAAATAAGAGCGATGACAGTAACATCTACATGAAGCATGCCAGTGGATAGGTAGATATATTGTTTGAGAATTAAATGATAGTGAAAAATAAATAACATTTAACTAGCCGCGACTTTATTTCGTATCGTAAGTCCTAAAATTCCATAGATGGGTCAAAATTATTTTCGTTGTCTTATTTTGTGTCCCTAAAAAACGTGACACAGTTGTGATTTTTGTATGAGATGATGTTTTGTTTCCAATTTTTGATGTATGGATTAAAATCTAGCGAGATAAAGAAGTACAAGTGCACCGGATTTTTTTTATATACCGAGTCGATACAGCAACTAAAAGCGTGACAGAGTGGTATGAAACAAGACAACGAAAAGAATTTTGACCCAGATAACATTTCTTTTAGTGAATGATGTTCTCTGTCAATACGCAATTACAAAATGTAGAAATGTTGACATAATTATTGTCAATTTCACCGACTCCGACATGATTCACATCTCACATCACATCATTAGCCTAAATCAGTCTTGAGATTACTCCCTATAGTGAAGAGAGTTTACTACTCGTATGGTAAAACACTCGCTACGCTCAGGATTATATTATAGAACCAATCGCTTCGCTCATGGTTTCACTATAGAATCCTTTCGCTTGCTCGTGTTTCAATTTCATACTCGCGGGTAAAATACATCTTTACCCTTGTTTAACAAATAACTATTGTCCGTTTTGATAAATTTTTTATGGGTGAACGACCCCAAGGGGAAAAATAAAATGATCCCATGGATTTTCTCTGATTTTATTTTCTATTTCCATTCACTTTGTGTTTCGGTAACAAAGGAGCAAATTCGGAAAATGTATGGAAATTTTGATTTTTGTTTTCCCTTTGGGATCGATAGACCTCGTGATTTTGAGTAAAAATACCCCTTTTACCCATAAATTCAAAATTATGAAAAAGGACAAAAAAAGAAATGCTCATCTATGATAACTAAATAAAAGAATACCGATATATTTCCCAGTTCAAATGACAATACAGGGTGTAAGTCTAATACGGGCGAAGCTCTTAACGGGTGTTAGTTTACGACATAATAAGTAAATTTAAATAACTTTTACTTAAAAGTAGAGCAACAATTTTTTCCATACAAAATAAGTCGGCGCGCAATGTAGAGCAACATACGCGAGTAAAGTACTCGTTGACAGCTAATTTCAAAAGCAGATGACATAATTTAACTGCCATGTCACCAATAACAAATGTTCGTACCTACATTGCTTCTCAGAAATTCTTTAAAAAATTCTGTGGGGTCATAATTAAGAGTAACTTTGAAAAAACCTTGTAATCTATGATTACACTAATTAATCCCATGCCTGGTTTAATTGATCGCCCGTATTAGACTTACACACTGTATATTGATTGTTGTGTGCGTGATCCTAACAACTCTCGTGGAACTACCTACATAGGAACTCTTACCTATAGTTTCGCCATGTCCGTCTGTCTGTTTGTCCGCAGCTTAGTTTATTGTTACTGACATAATATTATGACATTATCCTTCTGTTTCTAGATTAGATTGTCATTGTAGGTATAATATGATATTATACTTATAATAATATAATAGTTAATATTTTGTACTAGTCTGAATTGTGTGTTAGTCGTGTAGCATGTTAATTGATTATTTTAAAATATAGGAACTGTAACTGCAAATATAACCCATTCTCCACATGCATGAATAAATTTTATTTCATACCGTTTCAGTGACCGTTATGTATAGAAATCGGAAATTTGGTACCTACATTCTTAATCACGCCGATAAAACTGTACATTTTTTTTTTCGGGTACCTCCCCTAGCGAGCGAGGATGATTTTATTTAATTTTCTGAAATCCTACATACCTACCTATATCGCTAAATGTGTCTTATAAAAATAATAAAGGTCCCAAACGAAGTTTATTATCTTAATTCTATATTTACGGAAATAACCGCTTCAGAATAAAATATGATCGAATATGGAAAATACGTGATTATTACGCTTGTAGCCTAACCCCCTTATTCATAAACGTTTGCTAACTTAACAAGCCGCTAATAATTGTTTGTCCCTTTTGCTCTTATGGATACATTGTTAAGACCGAAAGGGACAAACAATTATTAGCGACTTGTTAAGTTAGCAAACGTTTATGAATAAGGGGGTAACTCTACCCTGAGCATGGCCCGACATGTTTTATAAATTATAAAAAACCGGCCAAGAAGAAATCGTTGCTGAAATAATGTACGATGATACGATGTTGTCCTTAATTGATTGTGCCTTCGCTAATTAGAAAAGGTGATTAAGTTAGTAGTAGAATTCCACTGAATTTCAGAATTTCACTACTAAATACCACTAATTACTATTAGTAGTAGAAGTCAGTTATTAGTTGGTACCTACTAAAACTTCAGCGTACCTAATCGACGAAAAACAAGCAATAACAGGTAAAACCTAAAAAGATTTCGCTGATGCGTACTGTAGTGCTGAAAACATGAATTATAGCGCCATAAAAACATTCCCACGGACAAGCCCGGCGAGCGGGATGAACGATCCGCGAATAAATCAAGGAGCCCGGAGCATCCAGAAACTGAAATTCCCCAGTATAATTCCAACTCGACGTTAATATGGATCCATTGTGTTCGCGCACATTAGGTTCCGCTTTAGGTTCCTCGAGCAACGTTTTCAGTATAATTCTGTGTGTGAAATGTGCGGAGAATGAAGCCAGGGTACCGCGAACTTCGAAAATCGAAAAATTCTAGGATTTGTCTCTGTCATTCCAACGGAGGGATTGTTAGAGTGACAGAGACCAATCCTCGGAATTTGCTGATTTCCAAGTTCGTGGTAGGGCCGCTGAGCTTCCCCGACCCGGGGCGGCGCTCTCCGGGGCGGCTCTTTAATGAAAAGCGAGGCCCGCGCAGCCCCGCGCCCGCACGGAGGCTGCCAGTATCCCGCGAACCGCGATACCGACGCCACACGTTCGACCAACGACTCCTCATCCACTGTACGTGCAATATAATATAAAAACCACTCCACACACCTTCACTAAACTGTTCTAAGTGTTCGTATCGAGCTCTGTTGTAAATTTGAGTAGTTGTTCCATACATGAAAAGTGCTTCGGAGGAAGGGGTAGGGCGGGACGCTTTGTTCCGTACTACGCCCGAGTGAGGCTACAGCGCAGCATCCGCTCGCAAAGTCGCCCTATCTATAACTGACGCCGGCCGGTATATGTAGGTATATCTACAGGATCGTGGTTAACATGCAACGAACTGCCATTTCTATAATAATCTGAATCTACTATATATCTCTACGTATCTACCTATAGCTTTGATCATGTTTGAGCTTTGATCTATGGCATGTCGCATTGATCGCGCGATTTTTACCGCGAAATGGGACAGCGTCGAGTGTTTAGTTACGAGTTACGACAAGGGACGGAAACGCGCGATGTTACGATTACGGAAAGTAGCCTTGTTTACCAAGACGCTGTTATCAAGATGAGCAGTCACTGTTTGCAAATAATGAATGTTCTCCAAGGAATTTCAACTAACATTTTTGTAATTATGAAGGAAACGGATGGTGAATGCATTTCACAGCTCAACAATTTTACTAATTTGTAAGGCTAAGATTTCAGTGACTCGAGTAATATATATGTGAAAATCAAATACCGATTCAATCTTCAGTAGGTATTCGTACCTGCCTACATAGCTGATTTAGGTATTGTCATATTTTAAATACAACTTTTAGGTACCTACCTACATTTCAAAATTTAATTTAATTAATAATTCGAAACACATTTAGGTCTGTATTACAGGTATTTGTATGCGTATTTTTATGTACCTAGGTATAAAATATGTTGTTAAATAACCTGATCATCGGGACCTAACTAAAGAACAAAATGATAAACTTGAAATATTGACATTGTCTGTTGTATTTAAAGTGACTGTCAACTACCTATAACACTGATAGAGATGCAAGAACTCAGTCCTGTGACCTTAATCGTCATTTTAATATGTTGTATCCGTTAAATATGTCGTCAAAATGCTCTCAAGAGCATGAAGTGGTTGTAAGTGGCCATTTGCCGCTCTTTTGTCTCACAAGTCAGAAGGGACATCAAGTGAGCTCCCTGAAGACCGAGTAGCCACGTAATTAACATCGAAGTCTTAATATTACGTGAGAAGTAACCAGTTTACACACGGTGTAATGGGCCGCCTGTCACACCGTGACGTATCGCAACCGTAACGGTCACGGGCGATAAGAAACGATATGGCCGATAAACCGGAACCGCGTGTTTGTGTTTGTTATGGTCTCTTAATTATCACTCGTTTTATTTTTTTTATTGGGGAGATTATAACACTACAATCAAATTTCAGATTGAGTAGAAGCAAAATAATTGTCTTTTTTGTCAAGTATCACATTTTTCTTTCACTCTAAATAAACCGAACAAGACCAAGTCGGGCCATGGGCCGTGCTCAGTGTAGTAGAGTTCCGTAGTTATTCAAAAACAGGTGGGCCGATTATGTTCGAAATAGTTTTCCTAATAATCCTGATTTTATTCGTATTTATCGGACCCACGGATCAAAAGTTAGAGGGGGGAAAATATTGAAGAAAAAAATCTCATTATTCTTTTTTAAGGACCAATTCATACCCCACAATATAGGGTAAAAAAGCATTCTCACTTTACGTGTAGGGGAGGTACTCGATTTTTTTAAATATTTTATTCTACTACTTTGTCGGCATGACTAAAAAAATGTATACCCATACCAGACTGCAATTTTTACTAGTACTTACGGTCACTGAGCTATACTGCGGACAGACAGACGGTCATAGCGAAACTATAAAGGTTCCTTGTTTACTACGGAACCCTAAAAAAAGGAACCCTTGTATCCCTTGTTTTTTTTTTAAAGAAACGTTCTACTTACATATCAATTGTCTCTTACTCTCACTATCATAAACACCTATGTACCTGCAATTTTGTTTATTCAATATTCTATGTATTTTCCACTCTAATCTATTTCGTAGGCTTTTCCATGTAAGGGCGTAGATAGGCAGTGACAACCTCAGCCAATTTGCGTCACGTCTTGTTGGAATTATGAGCGGATATGTTGAGAAGACGTCACATGTACCCATTCTTGTAACTCATAAGATTTGAACAAACTGCAAAACTGTATATCAACTGTTGAATCAAGTACATTTTGACAGAGACGTTTTTGATGTACGAAATATTTTTTTAGGATTTAAGAAACAACTTTGTCTTGTACAAAAAATACTACACCCTGGTACTTCTTAATGCTAGGTCTTTATTTAGAATTGACTAAAATGATTATTTTTTTAATTACTGTCAAATGGCTAATGTTTGTATGTATAACGAATTAATGCTAATTTATTTGATTTCTGACGGAACAGTTTCATGTTACATCAATGAAGACTAAAGGATACCGTAAATTCTAGTCAGATGAGTGTGAGGTTATTTATTACTCCATAGGTGCAGTGTTACCCTCCTGCAGAGCGGAAATACCTCGATTCCAAGCTCACAATTTGCACAATTGGTCGCTGGGTATGCGTCATGCAAATATATTTCTAGGACATATGATTTAGTTCGGAGAAAATATCGCTTCCAGTTATTTTGAAAGATCCTTAGAAACTTAGCAGTTACAGGATACCTTTAAATAGATTGAATGATGTTCGCGTCTCATTACAGCACTTACTAAACACTATTTTATAGGTACTTTCTTATTCTTACTTATTTATTTATCACGTCTTGATATTTAAAGTATTTAAGTAAATGTCACCTACACATATATTATTATTGATTGCAATAGTCAGTCATTCAAGCATTTCGTTAATTTTGAACAGTTGGTTAAGAGAGACAGTCAAAAAGATCAGTAATTTTCCTTTGTCGCTATTCAAAGAAATGTATATTTATTATTCTATCTTTTTATTTTCAAAACTACAATTTATGTACATAGATTAAATCTAACTAATCTACTTAACCTAACCTATATCTAAGATTGGCCCTTGTGGCATTGTACCGAGGATGCTGGCGGCATTTCCTCGCTGTATCGCAATACTGATGCGTTGTGCGAGGAAGTTCTATCTTTTATAAATATATGATTTTATTTATTGGAATAATATTCTGACAGGGTTCTGTTACAGTATTAACGTTAACTTAAAAATGATACGAAATCCTTAATCTGCGATATAGACTCAAATAAATTTAATTTTGTGATTTTAAATATAAGTCAAGTAATTCGCAATCTGTTACCTAGCCTAATAAATAAATCAATAAGCACAAAATTCCTGTTAAACTGGGCTCGTATCGGTGTAATTGCATCTCTCACTGAATTATCTCTGAAACATCGAGCGAACAACATAGTTCGCGATTAATTGAGCATGGCTGACTCGATTACTTCATCGCATTATGCGTTTACTGGGTGTACATGTACTGAATTCGGTCTCCTGTATGCTTAGCACATGATCGGTATGTCAGTATGTCGCCGCGAGATAGATTTTCCATCTTTTACCAACCATATGAATAAAAGAGGGATGGATAGTCTATCTCGCGGCGACATATTGTCGCACTGATCCTTTGCTAAGCCTACTGCAGGCCTTTAGGATTTATTACCTACTTAAGTAAGTCTCTTATCGTACCTATAAGATTGCAGAATGGAACATTGGGTAGTCATGCTGCCTGGAGTATAAATATTATAACATAGCTATTAAGATTTTTATTCTTAATGTAACTACTTAAAACCCGGGAGAAATTTGACACTTACTTAAATGAAAATCAGCGGAAACGTTGAAAATGCAATGATAAAAGTACACTCAACTACACTTCTGGAGTTGAAGGCGTTTCTGTGGCTTACTGCCAAGAGGCCCGTCTTCTTGATTGCGGCTGCTAACAATAAAAATTAAATTTAAAATGATAACCCTCCTTAAACACCGTATTCATGTTTCGGTTAAAGCTTATCTTATCTTTTATAACCCCTTTTGTATTCTCAGTACTTTGCTGTCACATTTCGCTTGGCACCCCCATCACCTTTAATGTGACTAACTCCTTACGACTAACTACGTATGTTGCCATTATTCTTGCATCTTACAGTCATACAAATGTCCCAAATAGCACTAGGCAACGCATTTTTGGTTGGCCGCAGTCCAATAAGATAGTTTCGAAAACAATTGCATCAGCAAGTTGCATCTCCGGACAGATGGGAATACTAATGACGGACAAACATACCTATTATCAATAAAGGATTGCGGCGGCGGCGCGTGCGTGGCGAAAGTTAAACGCACGAGGAATTGATACAGGGTCTGCATTCTTTGACAACTAAATAATTCAGTTCGAAGCAATCTGATTCGACTCTCGCGCTACTTTGAGCAACCCTTGGGGTCCTCTTGGTAATCTAATCTCAAGATTTAGCGTAGGTTTTGAATAATAATAATAATTATTTATTTTTCAGACTTTAAGCCCATGCATGATTAGATGAAAGGTTGCGATCATCAATAAACTGGGAAAGTGGGTTTTACCGCACCGTGGGATTAGTTAGGTTTCTTCACGACATTTCACTGAAAAACGATGGGTAAATATCGAATGATAATGATATTAATGATTTGGAATTTGGTACAAATATCGATCTCGCAAAAAACTCAACGGTGAAAATGTAGGTATATTGAAATGTGTCCTATGATATGATCTGACACATAAATATATAGATTTTCATTGCTCATGCTCGGAAAGTGGGTTGTTGTTTATCTATGATACGGGTGGAAAACGATGCATGGCGACCCTTGGGTTGCAAAAAGATATGTTCCTATTAGTGCTCGACTTGTAAAATTGTAAGCACCAAGCCGAACAAAGTGTCAACAATACTCTTATTTAGAAACAAATCGAAGATATTAGTTCTTGGTTGCTAGTTTTTGTTTTAATTTGTAGCGATAATCGTAAGTTAAATATGTCAATTAATTAAATTATTTTAATTTTTCGGTTAAAATTGAAGTATTTTGGTTTTACATAGCGGTGACCAAGAGGAACAAACCTATCAAGTTTTTTTTTTATTTTAATACGCGTAGGTAAGCGACGGAATAATGTTATACTGCCATATATGAATTTATACTTAAAAATAAATTCTTACTAGTAACTATTACATTAAATTAATACTTTTATGTTTTCTCTTTCCTCTCATTCGTAATGAAAATTAGAGTGTTTAACTCGGGTGAAAGGCACCCATTTTCGACTCGCACTATTGGCGCTCTCACTTCGTTCGAGCGCCTACCTACCTACCTACTAAACTACCTCGTCGGCAATGGGTGCCTTTCCACCCTTGGTTAACAATCTACTATTGACGTATGCACACATTTGTCCATAATAGGGTTCTAGACGAAATATTGGTATCTTTCTATAGCAACTTTCTATTCTGCCTGTAAAGAATAAAAGAAATTCATTCAAGTAAAAAGAGACATTTTAAATCCAAAACAAACTGGTAGTTTATTTATTAAAGCGTCGCATTCCCGAAATGGTCATATAAAACATCGATACCAAATTGCTTTCTGTGGCTTATGTCGTTTACCATGCAATTTTAATAATATTATTAACGTATTCCAATACAAGTATGCTCTGGTGAATTCTTAATAAAGGTACAACTTGTTGCCAGCAATGCTGTTATTTAACTCTAGTATTTTTATTTCGATTGCATTTGTCGATTACCTATAGTTGCGTAACTTGTGTTTGGGTTATTTACACTATCTTTTAGTACTAAGGTGCCTACGTATGTAGCATAGAAGGTAATAAATAGTAATTACACCAGTCGCACATATTTTATTGGCATAATTGTTCTTAGCTAAGACTGTCTATTACGCTATTAATTCAAATAACATCACAGGGGAGCCAAAACATCGAAACGCTTTTACGAAACATTCATCCGGGACTTTCGCTGCACTGCGATGCAATAGTTGTAATAGAATTGGTTTTCTGTCAAACCTTATCATGTAATAAGTTAGAGCAAGTCTAGGAAACTTGGGATGTAGAAAATTGAATACGAATGCCGCGTCTTATTCGGTTAGCTCACAGACTTGACTTGGAAAATAAATGGAATCTTACATTAGAGATGTCCTCCTCTAAAAAATATTTTTTTTAACCATTGATATCATAGTAAACTTGTGTGACTTTGAAATATTAATTTAAACTGGGATTTTATACTGTTTTTGGCTTTTCTTCAGGAAAATATATCAACACCAGATTTTTGGGTTATAACTAAATATTATATTCGTCAATCATTAGTAGACACGTTAGCGTGTATTTAGGCCACAATTTGCCACGGGAGAAAAAGCGTTTAAAACGTTAAGTACTTAGGTACAGGTAAATTCACCAAAGCTGGCACGAATGGATCGAGTAAGTGACAGAATGTATCTACGTGTTAAAATGATAGTAGATACAGGTTGGTATAGCAGGGCCGCATACACACAATAATAGATGTTATTTATTTCATTGATTCCATTGGTGCCAGCTTTTGTGAATTTACCTGTACTACAGGTTGGAACGAAACGACGATCCTTCTCGTGAGTGATTACTTAGAGTTCAATAGTATGGAAAACTCTATTTTCCGATGCCAAGAACGTTTCCGTTTTTGGTCCCATACTCAAAGTTCTTCGTAAAGGTTGGTAAACTTGGTAATTAACTGGTGGGTAGCGGGAGGGGTCGTCGTTCCGTTCCATCCTGTATAAAATATGAGATATTTTCGTTTTAGAATCCGGTTAAAACACGAATCATTTCAGCCCGCGGCATTCCTTGTTTTGGTAGCAGTTATTGTTTAGCGAAAAACAATTCTGCCTCTGCCCGAGTAATTCTTGTTATTTTCCTCTCAGATCTTTATTGATTGTTTCACCATAGCTACGGTCCAGGGATTTCGCTTAGTGGCTTTGTGTTTTATTTTGCGAAATTGCGACCGCTACAAAAACTTACTAAATCAAATACCTACCTACTTCATTTAAACATGAATATTTCATTAAATAAAAAAAACTTAATCATGATCAATAATCTTTACTACATATTTGTTATAGTTTAACGGAGG
>JALPQI010014574.1:0-27776 GCA_025490895.1 Thaumatotibia leucotreta
GGTGAAAATTTCTGCAGTGAGCGAGCGAAACGAAGTGAACAAAAACCTTCCGGGGCAGATCCGACTCGGATAGGTTAGGTTAGAAGACTAAGGCGGGAGCTTTGCTCCCGCCTTAGTCTTCGAGGTTATTCTTTTTTAGCAACTAGAAAGTACTCAGCTCAGTAACACAGTAAGTAACGTACAGAATATTACTACTACCTCGATAATATTGAGAGGTTGTAATTATTCCTTCTCTGTTATGTTAACACAAACTATACCGATATTTTTTATGCACATCCAGATTATGCCTCATCTTAAATAGGAGCATCGGAATTATGCTCCAATAATATTCGAACAACTCGAAATCTGCCACAACGAAATATGCTAAAGTTGAGTATGCCACAACCTTACCGTTTCTGCACAAAGCCCATTATGACTAAGTACATAGTTTATGTCATATACAGGGTGTAAGTCTAATACGGGCGAAGCCTCTTAACGGGTGTTAGTTTACGACATAATAAGTACGTTCAAATAACTTTTACTTAAAATTAGAGCAACAAAATTTTCCATACAAAATAATTCGGCGCGCAATGTAGAGCAACATACGCGGGTTAAACACTCGTTGACAGCTAATTTCAAAAGCAGATGACATAACTGCCATATCAACAATAACAAATGTTCGTACCTACATTGCTGCTCCGATAATCTTAAAAAAATTCTGTGGGGCCTAAATTAAGAGTAACTTTGAAAAAACCTTGTAATCCATGTTTACACTAATGAATCCCATGCCTGGTTTAATTGATCGCTCGTATTAGATTTACACACTGTATAATTATTCATAAAAGAATTATGCCACAACAGGGTGAACCTAATGGGAAAATGTTTATAAATAAACAATTTATTTCAAATAACTTTATGGGTACAGATTAATCTACTTGACGACTTTAGGAGGATAAAATTTCGAAATAAAAATCGTTTTGAACATTGTAGGTAGAAGTATAATTTTTAGTAAGAAAAAAAGTATAAGATAAAATTTTCGGAGTAATGATGATTATGAGTAAAAAACGGTATTAGTAAAAAAATTCGATGAAAAAATTATATAAGTGCCAATATGGACCCCGATTTCGACACTTATTTTACTCCATTCGGTTCTCGTGTATATATATACACCGTCTTTTTATTGATTTCCGTTACATTAAAGGGAAGGTATTTTTAAAAAACCTCGAAATAGCTCAATATTTTAAAACGGTGTACACTCTTTATGTGGTACTCAATATTTTATGTAATTAACAATATCCTTCATCATCATCATCAAGTCAGCCGAAAGACGTCCACTGCTGAACACAGGCCTCCCCCAAAGATTGCCACAATGACCAGTCCTATGCCACCTATAATTTATCCTATAATTTATCCTATAATTTATTAACAAAGAATTCATATACCGAAGAACAAAAACGAACAAAATTAAATTTTTTTTTGTATGAAGAAAAAAACCGGTATCCGATATCTCTGATTCACTCTAATATCAACAGTCCGCTTGGATTTATCCCAAATCCCCTAACCTTAATAATTGATGGCAGGACGACACAGGAAAACGGTTTTCGGTCCGTTGTAATTTTTACCTGAAAATGCTTTCGTTTGCCCTTATTCGATTCTTTTTAGAAACATCTGTTAATCTTTGATTTAACGCTTTTGGAGCTGTGTTTTGGCGAAGCATTTGAAATGTTGTTATATACCGGGTGTTTTTCTTTATATGCTCTATAATATATAATTTAAAGGAAGCTTATTTAGGTCAAATATAATTAATTTCTCTAAGAAACTAGAGTTTTAACTCTTTCTGTTATTGAGTTTTAAAAAAAATAAGTTCAATGACTGAACAAGTGTATTGCAACCTTTATTACATTCTAATGTTACTTATTGACCTCAGTCATCTGAGATTAACTTTTGTTTTATTCTTAAGGTTCTCTCATACTTACCATTACATTTATTATGTATGAAAACAAAAAAATATATAAATTTTTCCAAAAGCCATGTACTAGGCAATTTCTATTAATGTCCCAAGTAACCTATCTAATTTGGTTATGTTGTCTGTGTTTAACGCAAATCGAAACGAACACCCTGTATTGTTTTATACAGGATCTAAGTCTAACACGGGTGAAGCGCTTAACGGGTGTTAGTGTAGGACATAATAAATACATTTAGATAACTTTACTTAAAATTAGTGCAACAAAATTATCCATACAAAATAATTCAGCGCGCAATGTAGAGCAATACACTCAAGTTAAACGCTCGTTGACAGCTAATTTCAAAAGCAGATGACATAGTTATGTCGTCTGCTTTTGAAATGTTGTGTGTATGTATGTTATGTATTTGTTTTTATTGACATGGCAGTTGTCATATCGCCGCCCCCGGCGAATAAAATGATAACTGCAAAAACCTAATTTTTCAGGAGAAAATAAAAACATGTTTTTGTCGTTAACTTCATTAATACTAAACGTATGCAAATTATGTAAAGTTCTAACGATAGCTAATTTTTGTAGCATTCTGAAAAAATAGGGTAACCTCTTCTTAAACATACCGACAAAAAGTTATTTCAAAAACAAAAAGTTAGTCAAAATTTACCATCATCAAGGATATAATAATGTCGATTATCATTTTATTCACATTGCGGCTACGCCAACACCAAATATTGCACCATCATGTTATAATTTTATTCAGAGGGTGACCAGGGTGCAAGCTAGTGAGTATAATGCTACAATATCACATTATTCCGGTAAATTGAGTGTTAATCTTTTTTAAAAAAGGCTTTTAATCTAGATTAAAAATAAAAATGTAATATGGTAATCAGCATGAATTTTATTGAACAATAAAATTGAAATAGTTAAACTTAAACCTAATAAGTAAATTGGCAGAATGATTATTATAATTAATTACTTACCATTACTAAAATTTTATTATTATGATCGGGTACCTATCTCCTCAATTTTTCTAACATTATTTCATATAGCCATAAGACGTGAAGTCCTTTGTTTATACATTTTGCAGTCAATCCACTTATATAAATTAATATATCAGAAATTACCGCCCAAGTGCCAGTCGGACTCGCGCGCCAAGGGTTCCCTACCATTATCAATTTATCATAAAAGAATAAATTAGAGGTAAAAAAATGTTTTTAAAGACAAGCTTTTATAGTAAACAATATAAAGAAAAAATAAACCATGACATTCATAAAATCCACGGTTTTGTAAGTCTTACCTAACGAACCACAAAAGGGTTGAATTTAGCTGAACAATAGTGTCGTCAGCAAAAGTATGATATACCTATATATAAACAAACATTATCCATAAGAAGTTTATTTACATTCCTTCCAAATTAAAATTTTGTCGGAGTCGAGGCCTAAAAATTGTGCGACAAGCTTTCAATCTGGATATAATATAGATAAACTGCTTATGGATAATGTTTGTTTACACATAAGTACATATATGTCTCATAGTTTTGCTGATGACACATCTATTGATCAGCTAAACTCAACCCTTTTGTAGTTCGTTACTTGTAATATATTATTCCCCGGTCTATCCATTTAAATTAACGCATCATTGTTGTAAGGTCTCTTTTCAGTTAATTTGTGCAATCTAATTCTTCAATCTGTAGACTGTCTGAAGACTGAACTCTACTCAGAGCTTCTTAGTTATGCTTGTCCAGCAGCGAAACATTTCGAACCTAAATAAACCACGGCATGATCGACTGCACTTCCCTGCATCTTATGAACTGTTGATGCCCAGCATAATACCACAGGTAACATTCTTCGTTCCGCTGTGCCGTGACTTTTGATCTGGAACTGCACTGATATGGGTTCTATAATATGAATTTGAATACCATTTCCGTTCGATCGCATTCCCGAATTTTATTCGAACTAATGGAATATCTGCCAGAAGAGTAAGAGAAACGACATTAAAATTCAAATAAACCTGCCTTGGCTTGCCTATACGAATATGCTTGAAGGCTTACCGAAAATGTTATATTTAGAGCATCTGTTTCTGTCAGTCCTAGGATGACGTCATCGATGACCGATGCATTTGAGAAAGTATATCGCTAACTAATATTTATATCTTTGGATGCTCCGGGCCTTCGGCCCTGTGCAAGGCTCGGCCTTCGTCCTTCGCAGGTGGCCTATGGCCATCCGTTTCGTTTTCATGTTACGCTATTTCATTGTGTAGCATGGTAGTGCTGGTCTCTGGCAGCTCGGCCTTCAGCCTCGCGAGCTGTAGCGCCTCTTGCAATCGCTTCGTGCCTTCGTCCTTCGCAAGGGCCAGCTGTTGGGCCAGCGGCCCTCCGATTTGTTTTAGAGAATCACTCTTCCGTCGCGTAGCCTGGAAGCACTGGGTTTATAGGGCCTGCGGCCCTCAGCTTCGTTTTCATGTTACATTATTCCATTAGTAGCATGATGGCGCTGAGCTCTGGCCTACAACCCTCTGATTCGCTTGTTTAGTCGGTCCAAAAGAAGGCATGTTTATAAAATGAACCCAAACGTTAATAGCTACATATTATAGTATTGTCACCAAAGTTACGGAAGCATACAAAATTGCGGCCCACCGACTTAGACTGACAGTGTGAGTGGTTCGCGTAGGGCGAGCTGTAAAGCCTGCGGCCTTCCGGCTGATAGACTGACAGCGTGAGTGATTTGCGTAGGGCGAGCTGTAGGGCCTGCGGCCCTCCGGCTCATAGACTGCAGGCGTGAGTGGTTGCCGTAGGGCGAGGCTGTCGGGCCTTCGATCCTCTGGCTGATAGACTGACAGCGTGAGTGGTTCGCGTAGGGCGAGCTGTAGGGCCTGTGGCCTTCCAGCTCATATACTGACAGCGTAAGTGGTTCGCGTAGGGCGAGCTGTAGGGCCTGCGGTCCTCCAGCTCATAGACTGACAGCGTGAGTGGTTCGCGTAGGGCGAGCTGTATGGCCTGCGGCCCTTCGGTTCATAGACTGCCAGCGTGAGTGGTTCCCGTAGGGCGAGCTGTAGGGCCTGCGGCCCTCCAGCTCATGGACTGACAGCGTGAGTGGTTCGCGTAGGGCGAGCTGTAGGGCCTGCGGCCCTCCGGATCATAGACTGCCAGCGTGAGTGGTTCTCGTAGGGCGAACTGTTGGGCCTTCGGTTCTCCGGCTGATAGACTGACAGCGTGAGTGGTTCGAATAGGGCGAGCTGTAGGGCCTGCAACCCTCCGGCTAATAGACTGCCAGCGTGAGTGGTTCGCGTAGGGCGAGCTGTCGGGCCTTCGGTCCTCCGGCTGATAGACTGACAGCGTGAGTGGTTCCCGTAGGGCGAGCTGTCGGGCCTGCGGTCCTCCGGCTGATAGACTGCCAGTGTGAGTGGTTCGCGTAGGGTGAGCCGTCACGCTGAACGCACTGATTCGTTTCTCATTTAGTACACAAACATTACTAGGTACGTTTTAGGAATTTCCCGTGGTACTGTATCTGCCATTTCAATTTTTGATTGTCAAACGTATGTAAATGAAAAGGAAGATAATACGTTTTAATGTTTCGCACAAATAAATAATCTTTACTAAAGAACGATATCCGAACAGACAGAAGATTTTTAATACGAGAATAAAATGATAACTGCCTGATGTCTTTTTGTTGTAGAATGATTTTCACGCGAATATCATGATACGAGCGTTTATAGCGTAAGGGCTAATAATCATTTTTGATATTATCTTCATATACGTTTATTCTGGCAATTTAGGAGATCAATAAAATCAAAGAATAACATTGCATTTTTTTTTATCTCCATAAATAACAGAATAAAAATTACGAAAAAAATTCAACAGATGCATTAGCACCCACAGATTTCAAATATGACATAACACTAAAACCATGGTAATGGCAGTTATCTTAGTATTCGCCGGGGGCGGCGATATCAATAAAACCAAATGTTCGTACCTACATTGCTGCACCAAAAATCTTCAAAAAATTTTGTACGGACATAATTAAGTGTATCTAACTTAAACAAACCTCGTAATCCATGATTACACTGATGAATTTCATGCCTGGGTAATTTATCGCCCGTATTAGATTTACACGCGGTATTTACTTTTTTAAAGTAAATTAAACGTTGGTAATAAATGGACAAAATCTCGTATTTTTACTCCCTTATTCATAAACGTCTACTAACGAAGCAAATCGCTAAGTATTGTTCCCTTTCGCTCTGATCAGAATATTCATAACATATACACCGTGTTTTTAATGATTTCCGTTAAAATAAAGGGACGCTTATTTAGGTCAAAAATAATCAATTTATCTAAGAAACTAGTATCTAAACTCTTACTGTTATTGAGTTATTAAAAAAATAAGTGTAGTGGACCAGGAATCGGATGGATTTGTGACATTATTAGTGACTTACGTCATTTTGATGACATTTAGTATGAGAATAAGTAATTTTAATGACTGAACAAGTGTATTCCAACCTTTATTAAATCCTAACGCTACAACTTATTTTGACATGTACCATCACTCACCTGAAAAATGAGTTCGACTAAAAGCTATGTACAGTCAAGTGCAAAAATAAGTATCGAAACAGTCCGTTCATAAGTATGTTACGACGTTATTATTACACAGAATTAGAGTGCACTGGGATATATTTTTGAACGTTTTTGTATACCCCTTATTTTGTCTTCGACTGTACTATACCAGGGTAGCTTCAATTAACGTACCAACCAGCCTGTTAAATTTAACGGAATTAAAAAAAAAACACTATGTACATATATATGGTCCAGACTATTAATCTCCTTCATATTAGTATGTCCAGAAGTGTGGATCTTTTGCCTGGCAGCCATGAAATTACGGAACTCAAAATAGAAATCCAAAAAATAAGAATGGAATTAAGCGTAACTGAGAATGAACTTCATAACATAATTATCGAGAGAAACGATTTAAGCCGGCAGGTAGATAAGCTCACACGTGAGGTCCAAACATTAAAAACTATCTGTAGAAGTCCTCAATCCAAGAATAGCCGGCTAAGTCTGTCAGCTGATGCACCTGGAAAATTGTTAGAAGCTGGAACCTTGGCCTTGGAGTCGAAAATAAGGTACTTACAAAACGAACTTCAGACTGCTAAACAAGATATTATCTTGCTTAATAATACTATTAGAAAATTAGATCAAGAGCTTCAAACCGCAAAGGAAACTCAGAAAATACAACCCCAGGCCGTTGTTATGGATAACAAATCATTGAGTAGAAAGCCAATCATGCAAAACATTATTAAGACCTGTCATGAAGGATCGGTTAACGAAAAACTATCCAAACTATGTGTACTATCGAGTAGCAAAAGACTTAGATTACTGCAAAATATAAACCGACTGGGACTATATGATAAGTTCGAACTTTGTCATTTTCTAAGTCCAGGTGCTGGTATAGTCACTTTACTAGAAGGGATAGAAAAAAAATTGTCTGGGTACACAGACAGAGACTACTGCATAGTGATGGCGGGAGAATCCGATTTCACTGACACACAAGACTATAAAGCAATCATAGAAACCATAAGAGTCACGTTACAAAAAATTACTAACACTAATATTATAATAGCAGCTCCGACATATATCTGCGGTGCACCAATATATAATTATAGAGTAGAGGTCTTTAATATCCTTCTAAATCAAGATTTAGCATTACATAAATATGGAAGATTTTTCGACTCGAATGAGAACTTAACTTTGGATCTCTTTTCGGAATATTCCGGGAAACTATTGAATGCGGGAGTGCAAAATATTCTTCAACATATTGCAAATACAATATCAGTTCATCAGATTAGCAGTACGGTAGAAGACGACGACCGAAATAAAGAAGAACTAGATGCTGCCGTAGAAAAAGAACCAGCAACTGATACTAACCCTGAATTATTCAAAGAACTAGGAGTGGATCAGGAACAAGATAAAAAATCAGAAGATGAACCGAATACGTTTTTTCGTGCCGAAACACAACATGTCTCGCAGGCCTAAACAAACCAAATGCCAGACTGAAAACGTAGATGCAAGTGAATCGCAGATAATTAAAATATGCCATCAAAATATAGCGGCGCTTCAGAATAAAACTTTACGCTTGGAAGTGTTGCTTCAAGAGGATTTGTCCTGTGACATTTTAGGAATTACCGAACACTGGCTTTCACTGTCGAGATTAAAATGTGTGCAGTTAGACGGCTACAAACTAGTGTCTTGTTTTTGTAGGAATAACACAGTGCATGGTGGCTCGTGTATATACGCGCGCGATAGTGTTAAATGTGTAGAAAATAGTGATTTAGTTAATTTATCAGAAGAAAAATATTGTGAAACATCAGCTATAGACCTTATTGAGTATGGTGTAACGATAGTTTGTATATATAGAACTAACTTAATTAGTGTAAATGATTTCCTTGCAGCGTTTGAGCGGGTGCTCGATAAGATTAGTGACTTAGAACTGCATTGCGTTGTAATCGGGGATTTCAATATAGATTGCCTAGGTGACGATAATGTGCATCTTAAAAAATGGGCCGATATATTGTGTACACACGGGTTTGAAAATGCGGTTGACTTCCACACGCGTATCACAAAAAGTACAGCTACTGCGTTGGATCATCTGTACTCAAATTTGATCCCAGGTTCTGTCAACGTTGTGCCAGTAACTACTAACCTAAGCGACCATTTAGCAATTAAAGCGGAAGTAAAGTTACATAATAAAAAAACAGAAGGCAACAACACCTATACGCTTAGTAGGGACTATTCTGAAAATAATCAGGCAAACTTTACGGCGGCAATCGTTAGTGTTGATTGGATCGACATAATGTCAAAAAATACGGGTGTTGATAAACTTACCACAGCCATAATTAATATCATAATAAATAAATTTGAAATTTGCTTTCCTCTCCGAAAACGAATCACTAGGACTAGGCAAAACCCATCCTGGATTACAAATGATATTAAACTGTACAAATCACTCCTATTTGACATTATCGAGTTTAGAGATAAAAACCCAATTTATGAATCAATTGACATCATGATATGCAACATGAAACAGCGTTATGACATGTTAGTAAAAAGTAGCAAATCTAATCACTATGACAATATAATTAAATCAAGTAAAAACGTCTCAAAAGCTTTATGGTCCGTGATTAACAAAGAACGCGGTAAATTCAACTGCTCTACGTTGGATGTTGCTGACGTGATCCTGGATGATGGCGGATCAGAATTTCCCACCAAAAAACATGCCATGAACGCAATGAATTCAAGGTTTCTGGATGCTGCCATTGCTTGCGGCGCACCGCGGGCTGACGTCACTTGCGCGATACGTGAACTGAGTGTCGCTCGTCCTGCTTCAACGCAAACTTTTTCCCTTAATTCATTCACTCCGGATGAAGTACACAAACTAATTATGATTCGCATACCACCAAAAGCATCCAAAGATATTTACGGTATTAGTATGAGGCTATTGAGGTTAGCCCCGAACCCCCTTGCGGTTGTTTTGGCTGAACTGTTTAATCGCTGCATAAAGGATGGCACAGTTCCGACATCACTCAAGATCAGCAAGGTTACTCCGATTTACAAGGGCAAAGGGAGGAGAGGGGAGATCGATAGTTACCGGCCGGTATCGATAATTCCTGTATTGTCGAAGGTTTTTGAAAGTGGACTGAGCACACGCCTTACCAGTTTTCTTATTGCTACGAACGCATTATCTGACCTACAATTCGCATATCGGGCTGGCCGTTCAACGACATCCCTGACCAGAGAACTGATCCATCGTATATTAGTCGCAAGAGAGAGTCAGCAGCAAGTTGCTGTCTTATGCTGTGACCTCTCTAAGGCGTTTGATGTGGCTGACCACGCTGTCCTAGTCGCAAAGTTGGGTCACTATGGCATTCATGGCTCTGCACTATCTATATTTAATAGTCTGCTGCAGAACAGGTCCCAAATTGTGGTAGGTGATAGTGGAAACATCAGATCAGATCCCTCAGAGGCAAGAATGGGTGTGGCACAAGGATCATCAGTATCCAATATACTATTTTCCCTACTCCTTAATGACTTACCAGACTTCATACAGGCTGCAGACATTCTAATGTATGCCGACGATGTCGCTGCCATTGTAACGGCACCCACTGTTGAAGGATTAGAGCGGGCACTGAATGAAACAGCAGGACAACTGGCCCAATGGTTCGCTTGGAATGGCTTAGCATTAAACCTAAAAAAGACGCACTTTTTGCATTTCAAGCTTTCGGGTCGCCATATGATGCCATTGATGGTCCAGATTGAAGGAAAAACAATAGAGCAAAAATCTGCTACCACCTTCCTAGGGTTTCAAATTGATCAGGGCTTAAAATGGGACAAGCAAGTTGATAGTCTGTGTGGAAAGCTGGGGAGCGCGTGCTTCGCCCTGGGTCGAGTAGCGAGGATCGTTGCCCCAGAGGTAGCCCGCACATGCTATTTCGCCACAGTACACTCGTTAATCCAGTATGGCGCGGAGCTTTGGGGACGCTGTGCTGAATGGGAGAGGGTATTCCGCCTTCAAAAACGAGCTGTTAGGATCGTTGCGCAGGTGCCGGCAGATACCCCGGCGAAAGAGCTCTTCATACAGCTGGGAATTCTCACGCTACCAGCGATAATAATTATGCAGGTAGCCATTTACGCGAGAGAGAATCTATCTACGTATAGGACTAATAATATGAGCTCAAAGTAGGTACAATACACGTAACGCCGGGAAGCTTGTAGGTATTGGATGTAAATTAAAAAAATCGAATAAACTAACGCGCATGATGGGTCCCGCAATCTATAATAATCTGCCAGTAAATGTAATTGAAGCACCCAGTTTGCAAAGCTTTAAACAACGTTTAAAAAACTGGCTTGTTGAGCACCCATTCTACAATTATAGGGAATTCGCATCATTGAAATCATAATCCAAATTGTTAATATGCCAAATCTAAAGTTTAATGTATAATTATTATAGTTGGAATACTGGACATATTATTATTAAAATTTAATTTATTAGAGATTTTTGTAACTTTATGTATTAATTTAATTTAAATATTAATTGCTATTAATTGCTTGATTGATTATTGTATTGTGTATTTTGACGTGTAAATTGGCTTTACAAATAAATGAGTATGAGTATGAGTATTATATTGATTTAAACTTTCACGACTGTCACTCATATTTTAAAGATTTACGTTTAATTATATCCTGACGTTTTGGGCATTACGTTACACCCGTGGTCGCAGGCAGACTGGCGAGAGAATGTATCAACACCTTCGAGCTGCGCGGGGGTTTTTCGAACTATCCGCACTTGATCTTGATTATTCAGCATTATCATTTTCAAAGACCTTTCTATTGATAGCCCACACGTTAATGTACATCGAAAAAATAAATTCTACCCTTCAGTTACATGTATGGAGGGCCCAACCCCAATTATTTTTTTTATAATATAGTATCATAATTATATAGCGGATTATACGACACATATTCTTACCAAATTTTATTACTGTAGCATTTATAGTTTCTCAATAAATCGGCTGTGACAGACGGACATGACGAATCTATAAGGGTTCCGTTTTTGCCATTTTGGCTCCGGAACCCTAAAAACGCAAATTTCATAGTTAATGACCCAATATTTATATTTATTACATTTATTATTATATCAGATATTTATGAGTACCCTGGACGCTTCGATATATCGTAGGTAAGTACCTAACTAAATAAATCCTGTCCCTTTCTATTATTTACCTGGAAGTAAGAGTACCTAGTGATTCTTTTATCTGGCAGATATAATTATCCAAGTATTACGAAACAGGCCGTTAGCAATCAAAATAGATCATTATCTGATGACTGTAATTACTTTAATCATATTATTTAATTTTAAAATATGGCAACTATTATTACAGGTTTGACCTTTTTTTTATGAGACGAAGGTAGACAACTGAGCTCTCAGACCACCTGATGGAAAGCGGGAACTGAGGCCTATATGCTGCCTACTCTGAGAACTTAGATGGATTGCCTCTATGCCAGTAATTGCACCGGCTATCTTACCCCCAAACCGGAACACAGTACTAACCATTTAGCGGCAGGTTAACGGGTAAGACGGTGGTAGCTATCAGGGCGGACCCTGCATGAGGTCCTACCATCAGCAAAAACCCAATGCAATGGTTCCTTATTCAGCCTATCTCAGTCCAAGACTGATGGCCCCCTGGGTCGTAGGACTCGTAGGCCTTTCCTATTAACTATGGGTCGACGCATTATGGCCTTGCCACGACATTGGTCTAAGGCGACGGCTTAGCGGAAAACCATACGTGCAAGAGGGAGTACCCATATATTGATTTAAACTTTCACGATTATCACTCATATTTTACAGACAAACGGGTCTTAATCGCGTAAACTTACGTTTAATTATATCCTGACGTTTCGGGCATGACGTTACACCCGTGGTCGCAGGCAGACTGGCGAGAGAATGTATCAACACCTCAGTAACGAACGTCAAACGTCAGGATATAATTAAACGTAAGTTTACGCGATTAAGACCCGTTTGTCTGTAAAATATGAGGGAGTACCCATATCGGCATCTCACTCCAACTCATGGATTCGCTCGCCACTTTACAGGGTTCATGGTCTGCGGATGACTGACAATGGAGGAAATTTGATAGATCTACCTCCATCAAAATAAGAAAGGTAAGTACAAAACTACCCACCAAAGAAAAATTACTAAACCACAGACAATAAATTTTAAGGGTGGATGTACATACAAAATTTGCAAATTAAGCTAGTTATTCATTACAAATATTTTCAGAATGAAGACAAGAGACAAAAAATAAATAATCTACGCCGGTTCTATCCCTACGCCACTGCCTGAGAAGTATTTCCTTCCTTTGTATGATTGTATTGTTAGGAAGGTATCCCAAAATTGGGACCGGGATTTAGTTTTATTTCATGAGTAATCCTCGCGGTAACCGAAGAAAATATTATACTCTTACAAATCATGATAAATTGGTTACATCATGTCAAACCTAAGTTCAGTCTTACGAACATCTTTGTCACAACAAGACCTAAACATACCCCTGCGACTAAACCCTTCCCAATAACTTTAAGGTCCAAAGGTACTTAAGGCGCGACCCTAACACCGCAAACGCTCTAGGTACAATATTCGCGTAAAATTCAAATTCCGCAGTCGGGCCCCGGTGGGCAGTTAACGGGTTGACTTGCAATAGTTCTGTTTTACTGGCTTGGGTGGTGTAAGGGTTAAAAGGTTGGAGGTTAAAACAAAATTAAAGAAAATGGAATTCGTTGTGCAGGCCACATTGCAGGCAGAGCAGATGGTCGATGGGGTCGAAAAGTGCTCGAGTGGAGACCACGGCTAGGCAAACGCAGTATAGGACGTCCACCCATAAGATGGACAGATTACCTTATGAAGGTCGCCGGGACACGCTGGATGCAGGTCGCATCTAATCGGTACATGTAGAGGTCCAGAGGGGAGGCCTATATTCAGCAGTGGATGTCTTATGGCTGAGATGATGATGATGATGAAATGATACTAAAGAACTAAATCGATCCATAAAGTCGCACATTCACACGTTGGACGCCACGCGGCTCACCGGTGAGCCTTCACGATATTTCCGTTGAGGCCATGGTGAAATTGAGTAATGGGCTATTTTCTCAAAAATGAGATTTTGGTCATTTTGGATGCAGAATATTATATTTAGCAAAATAGATTAGGAGATACTAGCTTAAACGTCATAAAAACTCGAGTTTCATTAAAAGGCTCACCGGTGAGCCGCGTGGCCTGAACGGAAGGAATTGTGAAGGGTCACGCCGCGGCTCACCCGCCCGCACACCCCGCATGTGCCTGCGCATTCGCAAGTCTCGCAACTATCAGTACGGCTGGTATCCGGGCATTTTCACATCTAGGGACACCCAATTAGCTTAACTCTCACAAAAAAGTTATCGTCGATGTCAGTTTTGTAACGACAATTAAGCCTTTAACCCTTAGGCTAGGGTTGTCACTAAGGTCTACATACAACACTCACAACATCCAATGGCTTTAAAATGGATGTTTCACCTCGCTTACATTTGTAAATCACGGGATTTTGATTAAAATTCTGATGTTTCTTAATTTCAATAGCTTCACATACTTTTCGGCTATGATGTATACGCTCGGTTGAGAGGACTTTCGGGTTATGGAGCTCAAGTGGTTAGGTCCAGACTCCAACAAATGCTCCGCCACAGCAGACTTATTCGTTTGACGCTTTTTAACAGCCGTGATATGTTCCTTGACCCTTTCCGCTATGGTGCGTTTAGTTTCCCCAATATAGAAATTACCACAGCTACAATCGATCTTATAAACGGCCGGTGTGTGATAAGGTAAAACATCCTTAGGCGACCTTTGATACCCTGCCACCTTTGATAACGGCATATAAACGGTTGGTATGAAATACTTATTCGAAAGCGTACCTACCTATTTTGTCCGTTACACCCCTGTCATAAGGCAAAAATGCTCGTCGCCTCACAACATCTGAATGTTTCTTCCTCGATATTCGTCTGGGTTGCCGTCTGTTCATTATATAGCCATTTCTCTTCAGAACCTCCTGAACGTGCGATAACTCAATTTCCAGAAATTCAGGGTCACAAAGGTCATGTGCTCTGTTCTTTAGAGAATTAACCACAGACTGAAGCTGCCGGTGAGACAGAGCGTTCAAATACCTGCCTGTGTGTGTGGGCTTCCTGTAGACAGTGTGCGCCAAAGAACCATCATCTCGACCTATCACCTTCACGTCCAGA
This sequence comes from Thaumatotibia leucotreta, assembly GCA_025490895.1. Classification (NCBI taxonomy): domain Eukaryota; kingdom Metazoa; phylum Arthropoda; class Insecta; order Lepidoptera; family Tortricidae; genus Thaumatotibia; species Thaumatotibia leucotreta. The sequence continues at coordinate 14,749 of JALPQI010014574.1, forward strand.
AAAGGCAAACTACGCTCCGATTCCAATTCATATGTGAATTTGACTTTAGTATGAATGGAATTGAGATACTGGAGTAATTGCTCAACTTCATGCTTGCCACCTCTCATAACGCAGAAGACATCATCGACATACCGCTTCCATAATTTGACTTCCATGGTTGCAGATCTATGCTGACCTCAAAATGCTCCATCCAGTTATTTGCTAAAACCGGTGCCACAGGGCTACCCATAGCAACTCCGTCGACGTCGATCTGGAGATAATGCCCCCCTCGATCTAAAAAGTAGCTTCCTTCTAAACAATTCCGGAGCCAGACCATGACAGAATTCACTATCTATTATGATTTTGTACTTTTGTTACTTTTGATAAGAATTATAATTATAATAAATACCTTTAAGTTTACTATGCCAATTGTGACAAATTGTTTTACGAAAAGCTCAAGAATACAAGCTTTTTTAAACTTTAGTGCCATCTTGATAGCGAGTAAGTCGACGACGTTACCTATTTTTAAACTTAACTAAAAGTTGTATTATATGGTTAAAATTAGGTAAATAAATAAATCTAAACATTAAAAACTAATTTAGTTAATTTTTTTACCAAACTCGACATTTAAAATCTTTATTTGCAAGTCATCAACTATATTTTACCTATGACGAGTTAGCCAACCCTAACTAAGTTCACAAAATGACGAAAAAATCATAAGTCCTTTACAGTACAAAAGAACCAAGGCAATTTGTATCTTCTCTAGGGCCACACGGCTCACCCTGCATACGTTTTTGGATGGAATAAGTGAACGGTGGCCTGTAAAACAGGTTTGAAATGAAGGCTCGCGATGGCTCACCGGTGACCCCCGTGGCCCCAATGGTTCAACATGGTTAGGCTCACCGGTGACCCCTGTGGCTCCAATGGAAAGACTACATTTTTGGCGTGGCGTTCAACGTGTTAATAAACCCAAATAACTTTGTGGATTTAGAGATTTTAAGATAATACAAAATAACGAAGAGAAGCATGGAATGATTTCAACAATTTCCGAAAAATCCCACCAGGAAATGAAATAATATATATTTGGACAGTAATTGCTTAAAGTAAGAGTACCTAATTCGTAAAACTTTAAACGTGATTTATTAGTTTTTTTTATTTAGCGTTGTAGGATGCTTGCGACATTTCTTGCGATACATTTTATTTTATAAGTAACAATTGCAGATAAGTTATTACAATGAAGAGTACCTATTCATAGCGATTTAGCAGGTAGCCTCGACCAAGCCCGGCGGCTCCTAATAGGACGGAACGTTTCGAATAATAGCCGACATATCTAACCCGTTATTACTTAATTTTATTACATATCTAACCCGTTTCTACGAGTATTATAAATGTTCTGGAAGTTATTAACTTGGACCAAAAAGTGGAAGATAATGCTAAACTGAACATGAACAGTTTCGCATACAGATAGCTCGTATAAAGCTCGTAGCAGGTTATATAAGTGTACCTAGGTACCCTTAACTTTATATGTATGTGGCGGTTAGTAAAAAAAATGTTTATTACTAACCGCCACAGCTAGGTACTTGGTCTACTTTCTAATTTAGATAACGTGAACACAGTGAAAATATTAATTATTAATTTAATTATAATGCAAAAATACACATCAACTGCTACCTCCAAAGACACAGTTCTGTTATAATAACAAATAGTAGATTATGTCACAAGGGATCAAAATGGTGTATTTCCGGCATGGGCGTATATTGAATCCTGATCGTAATGAAGGATTCAAGCGTTAACGCCCAAGAAGAAATAATTTTGTTACCGTGTCACACACTGCTTTTCACATCACCTATGAGAAAAATAAAAGATATATCACATATTTAATATTTAAGCTAATAATCGATTCTGAAGAAATTTTTAACAATCATGAACGTACTGTTCATTTTCATATTTAATTATATTTTTTTTAGGCTGGCAATAGTTAGAAAGTCCTTGAACAGAAAGAGCCTCCTAGCAGGGAAGAAAAGACCCGTACGTTACTTTTCCCACCACCTATACGAAATAGGTGGTGTGGAAAGTAAATTGTCAGTCTTCCAAAAACACTATCTTTGCTTTCGAACCTTTAAAAATACACACAAGGCCTAACCTAGTTTCCTTATTAAACCACTCCTGTCTCTGGTTTCGATTTTATTGTAGTTATTAAGAATTTACCACCGGGTACGGTCTGGTCCCTTGAGAAATCAGCCTTCTAGAACTTTCCTTTTTCGCTTCGTACACCAAGTGATAAACAAACACACTGCCCATTAGTTGGCTTGTAAGCTAATACTGAAGTTTTTACGAAAAATAAAATTCTACCCCCTTAATTCATAAACGTCTCATAACTTAGCAAGCTGTTACGTATTGTGTCCCTTTCGGTCGTATTAAAGTGTCTATACTCAATACTCAATCTTTATTGCACTTATAATGTGGTTTACAAGGTGTTACACAGTAAGTTACAGAGACATTATAACCCTGTTGGGCACGGCAATTTTTTTGTCGAGAGAGGGAGGCTTATAAATAAAGTAAATTGGTATTCCTGATATCTACGGCACAATTTAAGCGGCTACTAATTAAATAAATATTGGAACTATGTTATTTGCATTTGCATTTACATTTTTTGTTTTGTATGTATTTTTTGTGTTTATAATGATTTTAAGTTATTGCATAGTTTTAGGTTGGTGTATAATTTTATTGTTGTACTATTATGTAATCTAATATTAAATATTTTATTTGTTCTTGTTTATTCTAATGAATCTTCCATGTATTCTTGTATTGTATAATACGTCTTACTGATGAGGAACTTTTTTACTCTATTAATGAATTTTATTGTATTTTGGTGTTGTTGAATTTTGGTCTATAAGACCGGAAGGGACAAACAATACTTATCAGCTTGGTAAGATAGGATACCTTTATGAATGAGGGAGTAATAATAAAAGATAGATACATTTTAAACGGTTTTTATTAACTTCACCGCGTATCAACTGTCGTCGATGCTTCAAATCTTGTGATTGATTTTTCGACCACTTCTACTAAACCAAAATCAATAAAATTTAGAACTCTTATCAAGTCCCCATGACAATGCAATATTAAATTATTTAAATCCTTGTATCCTCAAATCCTGATGCTGCAGACGTACTGCTTACCTTAACCGAGAGTGTTAGACACGTGAAAATGAAAGTATAGCATGTTTGACATAATCAAATACTAACAGCCTGATCTTGACTTCCAACTCCTCACTCCTGATGCTGCAGTACTGCCTACAATAACCGCAAGGTTTATCTTTTATCGATATATGAGTTTAAAGAAGTTCTTTAGATATTAAGTATAAACATGCGAATTTAATACTAACGTCCAACTCCTCAAATCTGATACTCCAGTGTTACTGCCTGCCACAACCGCTAGGTTTAGCGATATGTAGATTTTTAAGTACTGATTTAGATATTTGGTAGAAGCATACGGATTTCATTATCATCTTCATATCAGCCGAAATACGTTCACTGGCCTCCTCCAAAGATTACCACAAGGACCGGCCCTGTGCCACCCGCATCCAGCGACCTTCACCAGATCATGAGTCCACCTTGTGGAGGCCCTACCCACGCTACGCCTTCTGGTACGTGACCGCCACTCGAGAACCTTACCACCCCAACGGCTATCGGTTCAACGCGCAACGAGCTCCGCCCACTGCCACTTTCTGCGGCCCTCCGGCCGATAGACTGACAGCGTGAGTGGTTAGCGTAGGGAGAGCTGTTGGGTCCGGCTAATAAACTAACAGCGTTAGTGGTTCGCGTAGGGCAGGCAGGTTCGCGTAGGGCTGATAGAGTGACAGCGTGAGTGGTTCGCGTAGGGCGAGCCGTCGGGCCTACGGCCCTCCAGCTGATAGAGTGACAGCGTGAGTGGATCGTGTAGGGCGAGCCGTCGGGCCTGCGACCCTCCGGCTGTAAGAGTGACAGCGTGAGTGGATCGCGTAGGCCGACCCGTCGGGCCTGCGGCCCCCCAGCTGATAAAGTGACAGCGTGAATGGATCGCGTAGGGCGAGCCGTCGGGCTTGCGACCCACCGGCTGATAGAGTGACAGCGTGAGTGGATCGCGTAGGGTGAGCCGTCGGGTCTGCGGCCCTCCAGCTGAAAGAATGACAACGTGAGTGGATCGCGTAGCGTAGGGCGAGCCGTCGGGCCTTCGGCCCTCCAGCTGATAGAGTGACAGCGTGAGTGGATCGCGTAGGGCGAGCCGTAGGGCCTGCAAACCTCCGGTTGATAGAGTAACAGCGTGAGTGGATCGCGTAGGCCGAGTCGTCAGGCCTGCGGCCCTCCAACTGATAGAGTGACAGCGTGAGTGGATCGCGCAGGGCGAGCCGTCGGGCCTGCGGCCCTCCAGCTGATAAAGTGACAGTGTGAGTGGATCACGTAGCGTAGGGCGAGGCGTCGGGCCTTCGGCCCTCCAGCTGACAGAGTAACAGCGTGAGTGGTTTGCGTAGCGTAGGGCGAGCCGTGGGGCCTTCGGCCCTCTAGCTAATAGAGTGACAGCGTGAGTGGATCGCGCAGCGTAGGGCGAGCCGTCGGGCCTTCGGCCCTCCAGCTGATAGTGGCAGCGTGAGTGGTTTGCGTAGGGCGAGCCGTCGGGCCTTCGGCCCTCCAGCTGACAGAGTGACAGCGTGAGTGGATCGCGTAGCGTAGGGCGAGCCGTCGGGCCTTCAGCCCTCCAGCTGATAGAGTGACAGAGTGAGTGGATCGCGTAGCATAGGGCGAGCCGTCGGGCCTTCGGTCCTCCAGCTGATAGAGTGGCAGCGTAAGTGGTTTGCGTAGCGTAGGGCGAGCCGTCGGGCCTTCGGCCCTCCAGCTGATAGAGTGACAGCGTGAGTGGATCGCGTAGGGCGAGCCGTCGGGCCTGCGGCCCTCCAGCTGATAGAGTGGCAGCGTGAGTGGTTCGCGTAGGGAGAGCCGTCGGGCCTGCGGCCCTCCAGCTGATAGAGTGGCAGCGTGAGTGGTTCGCGTAGGGCGAGCCGTCGGGCTTGCGGCCCTCCAGCTGATAGAGTGACAGCGTGAGTGGATCGTGTAGGGCGAGCCGTCGGGCCTGCGGCCCTCCAGCTGATAGAGTGGCAGCGTGAGTGGTTCGCGTAGGGAGAGCCGTCGGGCCTGCGGCCCTCCAGCTGATAGAGTGGCAGCGTGAGTGGTTCGCGTAGGGAGAGCCGTCGAGCCTGCGGCCCTCCAGCTGATAGAGTGGCAGCGTGAGTGGATTACGTAGGGCGAGCCGTCGGGCCTGCGACCCTCCAGCTGATAGAGTGGCAGCGTGAGTGGTTTGCGTAGGGCGAGCCGTCAGGGCTGCGGCCCTCCAGCTGATAGAGTGGCAGCGTGAGTGGTTCGCGTAGGGAGAGCCTTCGGGCTTGCGGCCCTCCAGCTGATAGAGTGGCAGCGTGAGTGGTTCGCGTAAGGTATTTTATGAATAACACGTGCATTTGAGACACTTCGGGCATTAAGGCTGACATTTTTTTGGTGTCGGATTTCTAAAAATATCTATTCAGCAGGGATTCCTCACTCGTTACACATAAAATAATGTCCAATACTTTTACATATGTGTCGTCATTAAAGCGCGAGAGTTAAACGCTAGCATGCATAATTGTATTGCATATTACAAACAACATCTTTGATCTAGAATAAGTAGGTATAATATTTATCGGAAATTAATTGTACAATTGCACTAAAAACTTGAAAATAAAATAAGTAAAAAAAGTTTTAAGTTAAACGGTTTTTATTGCACCAAAAACTAGAAAATAAAAATTAGTTGTAACTAACCGTAGATGATAATTTCTGTAGATTAGTCACGTGAAACTATTATCACTGTAGTCTTCCCAAGTCGGATGCTGAAAACCACGTTTAGCCTCTATGTCAGTGGATTAAGCGACCTAATCGGAAACTTTTATCAAACGAAAATAAAAACGTGGGGCGTTATTATAAAGAAACATATAAGTTAAAAAAATGTAATTGTAGCTTTCATTTTGCAATTAATCACCCATCTGTTCCAACACTTCTACAGAGGTAAATAACTTTTATCAAGGCCAGAACAAAACTTATTACACTATTGCTGTCTTGATTTCTATGTGTGTTCTTAAAGTGTCTTATAGTGACTTAAACACAATGGCGTACGCCCCACGTTTTTATTTTAGTTTGGTAAAAGTTTCCGATTAGGTAACGCTTAATCCACTGACATAGAGGCTAAACGTGGTTTTCAGCATCCGACTTGGGAAGACTACAGTGATAATAGTTTCACGTGACTAATCTACAGAAATTATCATCTACGGTTAGTTACAACTAATTTTTATTTTCTAGTTTTTGGTGCAATAAAAACCGTTTAACTTAAAACTTTTTTTACTTATTTTATTTTTTATAATTTATCTAAGTTTCACCGCTGGTATAGGTATCGGCACGAGAGTTGAGGCCACGCACACATCAACATGTCATGTAAACACACTGGGAATTTGAAATTAGTGTTATTTTATCGTACTGACAGCAAACCCAATTGCAACTGTAAGATTTGCCAAAAAGTTTGTTCAAGGGATTTGCTTCAATATTTTGATGCAAGTCATTCATTCAATCACTACATTCTTTGCAATTAGTACCTACTTCATTTGGATGTGTGTATAATCATTCACCTCAATTCTCGTATACTCCTCTGATACCTATAGCACTAGCAATAATAAATTATAAGAAGTAGGTACATATTAACACTTCGCCAGCGATGAACAGTGGAAGGCGGGTATTTCACTTTTAGCGTAAAATTAAAATATTTTAATTTTAGTCAGATTTGTAACGACAATTTTAAGCACTAAGTTCATAAACAACTCGGTTTTAGTGTTAATTTTATGAACTATAAGCGATATTATAATATAAAAAAATAAAAATGCCGATCAAGTGTCAAGAATTTGTGTTTGTCGAGAGACACGTCGTGACGAAAAATATGTGAGTGTCTAGACGTCGACTTCAAAATTCTGAACGCCACGGACATTACTATACGAGTTAGAAAAACATGAAATTCGAAAGGAGTGGCGATGTTTTAAAACACGACAGATTAAAATGCGCCATCTGTACTAAAATCGTACATTTCCTAACTAGTGCGGGAAAACTTGTTTTCATCGAGGGTGAAAGATGGAGCCCGAGTGAAACCAGGGCGACAATCACCCGAGTTAAAAAGTTTTTGCACGTGTAAGGGACGATTTTTTTCATAACAAGTGCGTTAAAAAGAGAAATTACTACGCGCGAAGCGTGCGGAAAGTTCGTTTTTTTGCACTAGTTAGGAAATAGTACATTACGACACAAGTGCGAAAAACATGAAATTCGAAACGAGTGGCGATGTTTTAAAACACGACCGATAGGGAGTGTTTTAAATCGACATGAGTTACAAATTTCGTTTTTGCACGTGTCTCATACGACGTTTTTTAGTACAGATGGCCCTCCGAAGTTTTGAACACGTTCAAAAAGTCGTAATGTACTATTACCTACCGATTACCTTACTTCGGATTGATGGTAACAACTCGTACTACTAATATGTCTCTAGGGTCCTTCAATAATTTAGATCCATAGGTCCTAATCTAGTTTCAATTTTATTGCTTATTAAAAATTTACCTCAAGACCGCACGCGCGTACAAATTGTACTGTCGATTAAAACCTGTCCCTACGGTCCTAGGGCAGTACTTTAGGTCCGGAGGTAACCTAATCTAGTTTTATTAAACATAGTTTCAATTTTATTGTGCTTATTAAGAATTTACCTGGCGGCACGTTCTCAAGAGAAATCTACGCTCTGAAACTTTCGCTGCGGTAATTACGATTTGTGGACACAGGTAAGGGAAAAAATAAAGTAAATTGAAGCTAGCAATGTACCGAGGAAAAGTTTCATAAGTTGCGAAACTTCTATATAGAATATTCTCGGCAATTTTAATCTTACAAAGAATCTAATCATGCCATATCCGTTGTATTTGTATACACATGCCTTTGAAGGTATATTTTATGCCTTGTTTACTGAATTGTGAAATACAATATTCTTTATAACGCTTTTTTATAAGTTCTCATGGAAACATTCTCAATGAGAAGTAACTCTTAAATTCACATGAACATTCTAGAAAATTCCCGAGTATATTTTCGCAATTTTGAGAATGTTTTGCAACTTGTACATTGCGAGGTGAAACTGGCAATGTACAAAATGTAGAAAAATTTACAAAAAATCTATGAAGACGGGAAAATTTCCTGCGAATATCGATTACGGTAACCTGGTATTTAAGTGGATTTAAAAAATCGCAGAATTTGATTACAGAAAGATGAATGAAAGGTGAAACCTGCATCCATAATATATAACATGGACGTCTAACGCCAGCTCAAAAAAGCCCCCAAAAAGAACAGGACATAGCGCTTTTCTTAAAGCTCAAAAAGGTACGTAAATACATTTCCTTCACTGTACTTACGTTGTATGCCTACTCTTTGTATTTTATACATATACCTAGTACCTACATGAGATGATCTGTTCAGAGACACTATTTAAAGGTGCATTTAGACCAAAAGAGCATTCGCTCATTCTATCCCCCACTCCACGAAATCAACGAATTTCGACGAATCACGTTTTGTGTCACGCACGAATTTCGTAGAGTGGGGGATAGAATGAGGGAATGCTCGTTTGGTTTAAATGCACCTTTAACCACTGTCTATCGCAAAAAATTCCAACTCGGAATAAAAGAGATTATTATCGCGTTAAAATAAGATACTAAGTTAAATCCCTAATGAAGGATTTCTCAAGTCCGCTTTGTAGTGTTGAAAATATCTTAAATAAGTAGTCTTAGCTGAGATTTGTAAGGGACGATTTTTTTTTAACAAGTGCGTCAAAAAGAGAGATTAGCTCGCGCGAAGCGTGCGCAAAGTTCGTTTTTGCGCACTAGTTAGGAAAATATTTTTTTTATACACAGTTTGTGGTTTATTTTTTCTCAGGTCGCAACTGCACTGAAAAACATCATACGATACACGTGCAAATGGAACATTAACTACTTTTTTTGCACTTGTATCGTAAATATCGTAATGTAGTAGTATCACACTTGTTCGATTATAAAACTGTTATAGGCATTTGTTTTATTTGTGTTCTCATTTTACACATGTATATTCTATTTGAATAGGTAACTATAATACACTATAGGAAAGTGACTTACTTAAGTTTTTTACCTATTTAAAGTCTTCGTTGAAGACCTTTATTTTTTATGTGACGAAGGTAGACCACTGAGCTCTCAGCCCACCTGATGGAAAGCAGGAACTGAGACCCATGGACATAGTGACCAAAAAATCGCCTATGCGCTGCCTACCCTGAGGACTTAGATGGATTGCCTCTATCTATGCCAGTAATTTCACCGGCTATCTTACCCCCAAACCGGAACACAGTACTAACTTAGCGGGAGGTTAACGGGTAAGACGGTGGTAGCTATCCGGGCGGACCCTGCACGAGGTCCTACCTACCTACTCCGACATCCTTAAAACCCCGCAATACAATCATAAACATGAATCTCATTTCAAAGACGAGTACATAAGATTAATAATTTTGTATTTCGTCCGCAAAGCAAGTGTTTTGAATGCCTTAATATACAAAAAAGGGATTTTATTGATCAAATTATCGCAAAACGTACTTTAAAGTTTTTCGTTTTACATTTGCTAGATAATTAAAGATATTTTTGTTCATTTGTTGTCCGTCAATTAAGTGTGACAAGACTAAGATAACATGGTGACAAAAACGTTTCCTATATAAAATGCGTTTATCATAGTGTAACGGTCTAAAACGGTTTTAAGAAAAAATCAAATTTTCTCTTAAAATAGACCGAATCCAGAAAACTTCATATGACATTTTTAACTTCGAAGGTCAGAAATCCGCTGTTGAATATTTGCCCTTTCATTGTATAAAAAAAAGTCCGACTTTAACCGATTTCTCCGAGATCTCATGATCAGACCCTGACTTGGTGCCAACGGGACCATCTCGGTTTTCGTGATATTGAGATATTCGTCCACCTGTCGTGCACATCATCATATCAGCCAAAAGTCCACTGCTGAACATGGGCCTCCCCCAAAGATTGCCACAATACCGGTCCTGTGCCACCCGCATCCAGCGGATTCCTGCGACCTTCACCAGGTCATCAGTCCACCTTGTGAGGGGCCTATCCATCCAAGCTGCGCCTTCCGGTATACATGCACAAGCTTAATGTAATTTTAAGACTTATATGGTTTTCTCATGGATGACACTGTCCGAATTGGACCAAATTAAAATGGGACCGGAATGCGGCCGTGTGGCGACGGCAGTAAGAATACATTTGTCACCACCCCAACTCCTCCTGCGGGTGTCGTAAGAGTCGACTAAGGGATTTAAGTGTCACTGACCATTGTACAAGATTGATGATGGGCAGCAGCGTCATCATAGTGGACACATTACTGCGATCGCCAATCCGCTTGCCCAGCGTGGCGATTATGGGCATTTACCTCTTAATGCGTTTATACGCATAGTTAATAGGAGAGGCCTACGTCCAGCAGTGGACTAACATAGGCTGATGATGATGATGATGAAAATGGGACCAACTGGTAAGCATCAACTTTAAATTAAAAAAGAAACATTTAAATCGGTCCACTTAGTCGTAAGTTCTGAGGTAACAAACACAAAAAAACATGGAGTCGAATTGAGAATCTTCTCCTTGTTTGAAGTCGGTTGAAAATATATTTCAATGGCCATTTCATTTCCATTAATAATGAGAATTGATTACCTTATCTACCGCATTCGCACATGAGTGCTCTATTGTCATAGAAAATAAACGGTTTGGTCATTCATGCGAGAACTATTCTCGTATTCATCTGGCTTATTATGAAAATGTATGTTATTGGACGTCACATTTTGTGTATAAAATACATAGCGGCGATCGTTTTGACAGCCCGAAAAAAGATGTTTGACTGATGAATTGATGATTGGACTTAAATAAATAAATAATAAATAAATATCTCGGGACATCTTACACAAATCGACCTAGTCCCACGGTAAGCTCAATTAAGGCTTGAGATGTGGGTACCAGGCGACGATATACTCGTATATAATAGATAGATACATATAGATACTTAAATACATAGACAGCCATGACCAAGGAACAAACATTTGTGATAAATAAATACACAAAGAATGCCCTCGCCGGGATTCGAACCCGGAACCTCCAGCTTCGTAGGCAGGGTCACTACCAACTAGGCTACGGAGGCTGACAAAGGCTGACTTAGCATTAATTATGCCTATTGTAAGGCCAGCCGTAAACCTGTAAGTTCTTACGTAAGTTATAGGGACTATACTAAGGAATGAGATAGTGATATTCACATCTCATTCCTTAGTATAGTTCCTTCCCTGTAAGTTACGTAAGAACTTACAGGTATACGGCTGGCCTTAGACGAGCGTCCGTTTTGGGTAATCCTCGTCAGCTATACAGGGCGTCCTAAAATTATGGGACATGAAGGGGAAGTACTTTAAATATCGTAGATAGTGTATTTTGCTGAAAGAAGACTTTATTTTATTTTAAAAATTGAATAATACTGTATTAAAAAAAATTTTGCTTTTTCTAGGCATCAAACCTACTTTAAAACAAAAAAAAAATCCTAATTTTATGATGTCCTTCAAAACAATGGATACAAAATAACTATTTTTCTTAAGAAACATAGTATCTTAAACTAAAAGAATAAATAAAAAAGTTTGGTTCAAAATTCGAAAAAAAAATTTAGTTAGTACGATTTCCGGGTGAAGCAAGTAATTTTTTGAAAAACTTTGAATGCAGAATTACTAAATTTTAAAAATAACATAAAGTCATCTTTCAGCTAAATACACTATCTACGATATTTATGGTACTTCCCTTCATGTCCAATAACTTTGGGACGCTCTGTATAATAGTTGCCGAGCATTTGACAGTTTAGAAATGAGCCTTATACAGCGTGTTTTTCTTTATATGCTATAACTTTAACGGAAGCTTATTTAGGTCAAATATAACTAATTTCTCTGAGAAACTAGTGTTTTAACTCTTACTGTTATTGAGTTATTAAAAAAATAAGTTTAATCACTGAACATGTGTAACCTTTATTACATTCTAATGTTACTTATTTTGACATGTGCCGTCAGTTACCTGAGATTAACTTTTATTTTATTCTTAAGGTTCTCTCACACTTACCATTTCATTTATTATGTATGATAACAAAAAAAAATGTTTTTTATCGAATTTTCCAAAAGCCTGTATACCAGACAACTTCTATTAATGTCCCAAGTAACCTGTCTTATTTATAGCATATCGAAACGAACACCCTGTATATCGACGCTTCTAATCTCAACATACTCAACGCTGCATCTCAAGATACTATCTTGTCGTCATTTGAATTCTAACAATGAAGCACTAGAGTTCCAATTGCAAGCGCGTACTATTTTGGAATACTGCGTTGTTCATGCAACGATATATCGACGCTTATTATGAATAACGCTGTATTCCAAAATGGTACGCGCTTGGCCGTGTGGTGACGGCAGTAAGAATACATTTGTCACCACCCCAACTCTTCTTGCCCCACTCCTTCGGGTGTCGTAAGAGTCGACTAAGGGATTGAAGTGTCACTGACCATTATTTGACAAAATATTGATGATGGGCAGCAGCGTCATCATAGTGGACACATTACTGCGATCGCCAATTCGCTTGCCCAGAGTGGCGATTATTACCTCCTAATGCGTCTAACGCATAGTTAATAGGAGAAGCGTCCAGCAGTGGACTATCATAGGCAGATGATGATGATGACGCGTTTGCAATTGGAATTCCAATGCTTCCTTGTTAGAATTCAAATTACGACACGATATTGTCTAAAGATGCAGCGTTATTCATGATAAGCGTTTATATTATGACAAGAATATCGGAAGAATCCTGAGTCTTACCCTCATATTCATCATCATCATCATATTCAGCCGTTATTCGCCCACTGCTGAGCATAGGCCTCTCTTCTTGT
>JALPQI010014575.1:0-38439 GCA_025490895.1 Thaumatotibia leucotreta
GGATTGAGGCCGTAAGGTTTTTTTTTATATCAGAGATAATAATTATGTCTACCGTGACAATCTATGCGATAAGTAATAAAAAAATAATCACAAAAATGCGGATTTCGACTGTTTCTTCAGCTAAAACTAAACTACTACTAATTTAAGGTCAAGAAAATAATCGGAAACATGCCGTTTTGAATGTTGTGCTTGTAATTATCTGAATAAAATACAGTACAGATTTTTGGCATGCCTTTTATTCGCGATAAAATCACCATTCTTAGGTCAACAAAAACCAAGGAAAAGACAGTCACGAGCTTTGCGTTTTTATGGAATAATTACATTAATTACCCATTCATTTGGCTCCTTAGTCTTACTCTTCTAATATGTACCTTGAAGTTTTTTTTTTATAAATGTTTCTATACCGGATACCATAAAGTACTTATTATGGTGCAATTCAATATAAATTCTAAGATTTGCATTCACGAACAACTCGAAACGCCACTGTCAGTCATTAGTCACTACGATCACTTAAAAGATTCCGTAAAGTATACTTAGCGTGTCAATAAATGATCAACAGAATTGCCAGGATTGCTTGGAATTTATAACAACGTTCTGTTAGATTAGCGTTGTACTTATATTTTATTGAAATACTTTGGCTAGACCTAAATATAGCTATGGATGAGTAGGTACCTATGTAATATTATTAGATATTAGCAAATTTAACTAAAGGTTTTAACATAATTTAGTTTACAAAATAACAGAATCCGTACATTCATTTCATAACAAAAAGTAGGTGCAAAAACAAAACAAATCTTTCACGCGCTACTTTTCTCACCCGTCTTCTTTATCTGTCCTATATCACTTCTGAAGTGTATAATACCAGTTATGCAATAACACAATGAAGACATTCCGATTATCTTCTTATTATGAAAGAAATTGGTAGAGGGAGATAGCATCTTTTGGCCAGTGGGGTCTTATTACGTGTTTCGAGTGCCCAAATAGCATACGGTAGAAGTTGTTTTATTACTACAATGTCTTTTTTTTGTGAATATCGAAGTTTTTTAGAATACGTAAAGCTTCTAATAAAAATGTAGGGATTAGATTGAGGTAAATGTAAGAAATAAGACTCTTCCAGACATTATTAGAGACAGCATTTTATACTTATACCGAAGGCTTCTAGGTCAAGTTTTCAATCCAGAAGTAATAACGTCCCTAAGCTGCTTTGCAAACTGCAGCGTCCACATAAAGGACTGTTAGTAATACTTGCAGTCATTATTATTTATTAAAACTTACAGTGGTAATGTGATACAATGGTGAGATCCAACTTAGCTCTAGAATCACTACATAGTATAAAATAAAATCACTTTTTCTGTCCCTATGTCCCTTTCTACGCTTAAATCTTTAAAACTACGCAACGGATTTTGATGAGATTTTTTTTAATAGGAAGAGGAAGAATTCAAGAGGAAGGTTTTTATGTAGGTATAGTACCCGTGCGAAGCTGGGGCGGGTCGCTAGTTAACCATAAACAGCGAACGTAGCAATGGTCTGTAAAACAGAAGCCCTCTACGAAAACATTTTTCTAAATTTCTTCTACTTGCCACTGACGAAAGTTGATAGTCAAATAAATTTTCTATACATAATGCAATGTACCTAATGTTACTAAAATATATATTTCGGTTTCTTGTACGTCTGTAAGTCTTTAGTAACCAAAATGGTGATTGCCATCCCAATCGCCATCAAACGTCATTCCGCGTCTACACGTAACTCAACCCAAACATTTCGCCCAGCGATCTAGTCCACCGCCTGCCGTCTCCCACGTCGGGTTCAAGTTTGGAGTGTCAATGTCGTGCTACAAAGGTCAAGTTTGGGCACGATGCTTTTGACTTTGTTGCCTGTCAAAACTGATCACTTGAGGTCATAGGTTCAGTAAGCAGCTGACCGATTGGGAGGTTCTTGTGTGTACGTCAGAATGAAAAGACTTTAAATATATTAGACATCTTTTAACAAGAATAAAAAAATAGCGTTGAGTAACTATGAAGCGTTAAATTTTTCTCCACATAAATTTACGTTAAGACAAGATAAAAAAAAACATTATTTTTTGCACAAAAAATAACAGGATCCCATCCCATGATGTACAGAGTTAATGAATATAATTACGTATATGTAAGTTAGGTAATTTATAAATTTAATTTAAATGGAAGGTGTAGGTAAGTGGTCCCTATGAATTCTGTCAAGGTAAAGACCAAGTAAATTGAGGAACTGAATAAGCATACTAATTATACATATGCGTATGTGTAGAACTCCACGATTATTTGCACACCCCTAGACGCCTGTTAGTCCACGCAGCTCGCATTAAACATTCAGCTTTCCATTACAACCCATGTAGGGTTGCCGCAGCGCACTTTGCGTAATTTAAGGTATGTTTTGTGTTATTCGGGTTCTGAGTTATGATAACACAAACTAGAAACATAAATAATGGCAGAAAAGCTTTTGTTATGAAATGGTAGTGTTAGATTTATCGTTAATATTTTATGATTGTTTTTGAAAGCTGTGTGGAAATCCAGCGCAATTATAATATCGGCTCTAAGATTTTAATCACCAGTGATAATAATTATGTAATTTTACAATTTGTCTTCAGCTATAATTTGAGTATTAAATATGACCAAAACAGGCTTTGTGCAGTCGCCATCAGGGTGCTTAGACGACTTGCCAATCGCTAGCGCTTAGTCGTCTATCGTAAACAAAAGGCAGTTAACAGTCTTTGTCGCACTAATATGAAAGAGTAACAGAAAGGGAAAACTACGATACGCTACTAAGCGTTAGCTGGTAAAACTTACACAGTCAATATAACTTTAACGCCCATGCGACAACCCTATTCGAATGTGGAAGCAACTTTTAAAATAGTTTACGAGGCAGAACGGCCACTGTCTGCAATGGTGGAAAAATACGAAAGACCATGACGGTGAAAAAGTGTGTTTCAGGAAATAAAAGATTTTAATCCCACTACTCGTAATATTATAAATGTAGTTGGTAAGTATAGATTGATGTTTGTTATTCTTTCACGTAAAAAGTAGGTACCTATATTATTTTAATAAAACTTTAGAATAATATAGTTTTTACATCAGAATAACTCATAGGCTACATTTGTAAAGATAATATTGCTTGCCGTGTAGTGACGCCAGTAAGAATACATTTGTCACCACCCCAACTCTTCCCGTGGGTGCGTAAGAGTCGGCTAAGTGATTGAAGTGCCACTGACCATATATATCGAAGACTGATGATGAGCAGCAGCAGCATCATGAATCATAGTGGACACACTACTGCGATTGCCAGCCCGCTTGCCGAGCTAGGCGATTATGGACATTTACCTCCTAATGCGGCTAAGAAGAAGCCGTTGTCCAGCAGTGGACTGATATAGGCTGATGATGATGATGATGATTGCTTGAATACATCACGAAGTTACATATAAGTACAGTACAAGTACATACAAAGGTATAATCAGTAGCAAAACTTACGAAGCGAGGTTCTCTAAACAATCTGCACATGATACAATGTTAGCGACAAAGATGTGGTTAAATAATTTCGAACACCTTTACCCACTTAGCTGACGACTGTCCGTGTCCCCGTAATAATCCCCCTGGCTTACCTAAGGGTAAGTATGTCAAACTTTGTTCAAACATTGGCTTACAGTATGTTAACTTTAATAAAACATTTCGTTGGCGTTGCTACTGGTTTACAGTGCTACGAGTACATTTTATTTGTTATATACTGACAGATTTTCTTATATATTCTCGAGGCTCAATAATGCCATGTATAAATATGTATAGCATGTAGATACTTACTACGACTTATTTTAAACGCATTTTTGAATAAGCGTTAGATACCTACAGCGTTTGTTTTATTGAGAAAAATCTTAAGTGTCAATAATAATTTGATAGCGGTCGCGAATATTTCATAAAATTACAGAACCTCTACCTACTAAGTAATAAATAGCTTTAGGATTTAATTTCTATCCCTCTCGCTCGCGCCAATGCGAGAGCGATGGATAGCAGGTAGCAGGTAAGTTAGCGTTAAACGCACGGTGGCAGCTCAGTTCAGGTAAGCACACTGCTGTGGCTAGTTCATGGAAAGCAAACAAAAATGCTGGTGATAAATTTTATTCCTGGTTAAACACGCTTAGCCACCAGTCACTTGCACAATCCTGAGTTAACTGGTGTTCTTTATATTTTTGATACTTGTTCGTTTGACCCCACGTGTTAGGGTTCTAACCCGAAATTGCGCAACTGTGACTACGATTTTCATAGCAGTAGGTAGGCCGGCCATAGGTCTCTTATACGTGTGTTATGTTTACGCATGAACATACTTACTTAAACTTGCACACACAGTATTAAATTGCAGATAATATTATATTTAATATGAAGTTGCCGCTCAAATATTCTAACCTTCCTTCTTTTTAAATTACGTCAACATTTCGCCCACAAGGTAAAACAAACTGCAATGTTCATCGGTAGGTACTTTACCGTACTTAATCCGGTAAAATGTATTCTGCCTATCCTATCAACCTTTCTTGATTTTACTTCAACTTGCCTATCTAAATATGCTATGTATAAATATGTATGGTAGGTTCTTAGGCAGTGGTCCCACCGCGATCGAGTAAGCAAGCTATGAGCTGTCGGATATATAGAAACGAACAAAGGATAAGGGCCCTCGTGCGAACAAAAGATACACGGCAAGTAGCTATAAACGTCTCTTTTATTTCCACACGGCGCTTATCTTATGTTCAGTTTTATAGCCGATAGCTTACTCGCTCGCAGTGGGACCAGTGCTTTAGTCAAAACTTCTTTTAGCCGTCCTAAGTAATATAAAATGTACCTTGAAATGTTATACAATGTAATATAGTTATTTTTATCTTTAATTTCATGATAAGTTGTCGCTCGTGTCGTAGATGGCACCTGTCAAATATATAAAGGAACACTCTATGTAATGCATGTCGTGGAACAGTCCTATACCTACAATTTACGATGACTAACAATGTTTGCTTATCTTAAATCCGTAAGCTTCACGTTTACTCGTGCACACAAAAACCTAAAATTCCTTTCAGGTATGCAATAATTTCCCAAATACCTCAAGCTCTCACTTTCGCGCGCTTTCTTTTAATAAATTCGCAAATGCCACCATAAAATACACGTAGAACCAAAAATGGAACTTCCGATGCCGCAAAACAAAAGATAATGGTTCCATTTTCAATAAGGAACTTGAGAGGTACACGAGAAAAGCTTCTTTATAGTGTTGTGAATTAAGAAGGTTTTTGTTACAAACTGCATGAAAATTAGTCAAACTTATGTGACGTGTTCAAAAGATACAAAATGTTTATTAACCCCCGTATATGACCGGCGGTCGTGTGTGGTCTTATCGCGCATTATACGACAAAAAATTAAGTTATTAAGCTATGCAAATGAAGGCAGTAGGTCTGCTGGGGTTCGTGGCTTGAATTATGGGAGAATTTTATGTATGACGGGTATGACGATGCACAACCCAAATTTGTGAAAAGGGTTCATATTTTTGTATTAATCACTATGTATCTATGTTAGCCTGACTGTGACTATCTATTTTACGCATATTTTACGCATGACTTCTCCTGTTTCCATAATAATCTGTTTTCATGCCAGTGTAAGCCAATTGCGCGTGTCAAGTGCATGACTTACCTTGGCATGAAAATAGATGAAAACTTTTCATGGTCGTCCCATATAGATTATATATGTAGTAAATTAAGAGTCCTTCTTGGTAGATTTTACCATCTAAGCTATAGAGTCCCAATCGGAACCTTAAAATGTATTTATGTTTCTTTAGTGGAATCAATTATAGGTTACTCTCTGGATTGCTATGGCCTCACCTTTAAAACAAATTTAGAAAAAATAGACAAATTGCAAATTAGATTTCTCAAACTATTAGTCAACAGTAAAACCAAAAATAGATATAAACATGATTATTATAAGTTATTTAAAGTATGCAAAATTCTTCCGGCAACACTGAAACACAAATATTTATTACTAACTAGTCATAGCAATCAAGACAGTAACATACTATCACAATCTAGCCATAACCATGGCACCCGATCTGTAGCAGCAGGTAAGTATGCTGTTCCCAGAGTAAGCAATTACTATGGGGATAGGCTCATCGAAAAGCGCTTGCCATACTTACTTAACACCTTACCTGCGGCTATCAGAGCGGAGAAAAACAAAACTAGATTTAAGAAAGCCCTACTACAACACTATCTCGACAGTATTTAAAAACCATCTTATATTCTTACACTTTGCCTAAATTTCTATGTACCTAAATTCGACACTTCTACTTCTTTACTTCACTGTTATTTTTTTTCTTTTTTATGTATTTTAGCCGCTCATATCTTTACAATTAGCTTTGTTATAAGTAAAATGATGATAACACAAGAATCGGGAAAGTTCAATACCTGCCCTATGGGACGAAATGGTAAAAAGGACGTTACCAGATTTTCTCGAAAACCCCAATTTAAAAAATGCAATTTCATGGGAAATACATAGCTCAAGAAACAAAAAATGTGACGAGTTTGAGGTTGTAAAAATACGCTATACCACTAGATATGCAATTCCATGCTTTCGCTAGTTTATCTACACAAACCAATATCCCATCTTTTTTCACTCAGTATATTTGAGCCCTTAGGCCACTCTAGAACCATGTCAAACTGAAGAGTACAAAGTAAGATAGTTCATACAATCGCATTTACTGTAAACCCTTTTTGCCGCATTTTATGCTGTTCTCATACTCGTGCTTCCTCAACCTTAGAGAGTCCGGAAAGTAAAGGAGTCTAGCATCAAGGCACAGTTTCCGATGAAACTTTAGAATGAAGTTCAGGTATTTATAGGTATACTGGTACACTCAAACTATTGGAACCCTAACCCATGGCCTTAGGTAGAAACTATGTCAAAGTAACATTGTAAATGCGATTGTATGAACTATCTTACTATGTAGTCGTCAGTTTGACTTAACCACATAGTAGAGGGTTTACTTATATGTGGCATATTATCACTTTTCCAAATATTATATCCATAGTTTCATTTAGCAGAATCATCACATGTCAAACCAATGTTACGCAGACGTATCTTTCATATATTATCGTTATCACGTTCCAACATTTTTTTTTGTTGACCCAGGGGAATTCGTTATGGATACCACCCGGCCCGGGAGTAACCGGGTGGTTATGTCCGACTCGCACGGACTAAACCCCTGGGGTGTTCCACCGCTCGCTCTGTGTGTGGGGTTTCGGGAACGCTGCTGCACACATCCGAGAAAATCATGGTCCAACCTAATAGTTGCCTAGTGAAAATTCGGCCAAATGTAAGTTGGAAGTTGACACAGGCAAAAAGTTATAATAAAATAATCATCAAATTAAAAATGTATATAACCCGATTTTTCTAAGATTTCATCATAACTCGTTGTTTTAATATCGGTTAAAAAAATAATTATCGAAATCTGTAGGCGCAATATTGATTCCATTCGTCGTGCATATGCTTAATACAAATTTGTGACGTGTATGGTTTTCTCATGGATGCCATTATCAGAACTGGACCAAATTAAAATAGGACCAATCGGTGAGCATAAGCTTTGAAATAAAAAAAGATACGTCAAAATTGGTTCAACCAGTCGAAAGTTCTGAGGTAACAAATATAAAAAAAAACATAGGTACAATCGAATTGAGAACCTCCTTTTTTTAAGTCGGTTGAAAATTGTGAGGACTTGTTGACGCCTAGCAAAGAAATGCTTGGTCATTATTGTTAACAAACAATGAAGGTACGTTTGTTTTCCCTTTACCGTTTTGCTGATGGCAACCATAATTTTGTAATGCAATATTGAAGTAGATTATATCTGGTATCAGATAGCGTTAGTTATTAACATTCCTCCAGCTGTCGTAACTATTTAATACAATACTTAAACATTCTCATTTATTTATACCACATTCTTGTGTCAAATAAGCGCCAGTGTTTCGAATTGAATGAATTATTATATTTATTATGAAGCGATATATGTACATGTAACTATTTCAGTAAAGACCAAATTACATAAAATATAACTTTTTTAGTACAGATATACACAGATAGATTGTACAGATATAGCTTTTTTAGGCTCTAGTGCGAGAAGTGGGTCATTTTACGTTAGGTCCAAAACTTGGGAGGGCCACCTGTAGGTACTAAAAACGTCGTACTCGTACGAGACACGTGCAAAAACTCGTGTCGATTTAAAACATCGCCACTCATTTCGAATTTCATGTTTTTCGCACTTGTGTCGTAATGTACTATTCTAATATACAAATTATAAGTGATGTACTTCCATATAGTACTTCTTATCGCAATTCAAACTTTAAGCAATAGTACCTACAGCTAGCAACTTCCACAGCACATCACAGCGTATTAGGATTGCGATACACCCTCGGTACAAAGCCACGACGAGCCAATCTTAAATAATATATAGGTAAGATTTTTTTGCCTTTAATTTATTTATGTAAATTGTACAGATTCGTAAACAATTATACATATAATTATTTATAATTAACGCAATTAGTTCTGCTATTTTTAATAAATTATCATGGGCTAGTTAGTAGCCACATACACGTACACTTGAAGTCAAAAAAGGAAATTCCAATATATTTTAATATTAAATTGGATTCCATTTATCTTCTATACATGAAATCAGAGTGTTTACAGTATTTTCTATGAAAAACTTTACCCGACCCATATTCATTCACCGAGAGTGTATTACAAACACTGCTTAGTTTGGGGCCAAGTTAATTAATATGTGTATTATGTCGCCCAGACAGATGGTTTATTTTATTATTTTTAATATCGGATATTATACAATATTATGTTCCCAAATGTGTGTATTCGTTGGTAGAGCTAGGGTAGAGGTAGAGTTGGGGTTTAAACGAATTTACTATTTACTTAGTCATTCTTCTTCAACAACCGAATGTCTAGTAATCTCAATTTCTCATTAATAAAAAAATCAAACATCAAGGAAACTATATATTTCTATACAAGTAACTAAACATTTCTAGACAAAACTAGAACAGGTGCGGCAACATTAAAGGGTGAATGTCGTAATCAGATTCATTAGACTACATTGTTGGTAGCCGTACCAGCCCTTACTTCTCGCTCTAGCTCCAATATAAATTAGTATTTCCAAGGAAAAATCTGAAGACTCACTGGATTTGTGTGTCTGCAGATTTTTCTGCGAAAGACGGACATGACAAAACTGTAAGGGTATAGTTTACTAATACTTTTTATCTACGCGGTACAAATAAATAGCCGGCAAAAGTACTGAAATAGGTAACACCAGTATTCCGATAACTTAGGGTAAAAACAAGCAGAATTTTCAAGAGTGCATTTCGTTTCAAAGCCGAAAAACGAGTTTCAATGCGAAAAAGCTTTTATTCACTTTAAAGTAAAAATGAATGTCATTCATCGTAACATGTGAAAAGCTATGATTGGGGTGAAAATGTCGACCACTCACCTCTGTAGGTATTTTTGTTTATCTTTGCTTTGTAAGGATGAAAAGTAGTGTAACATCGTTGGATGAAAAATACCTGGATATAGGCATTCGTAGGGCATCGTTTACGGTTTTTTACAGCAATGTAGTTAAAAAAGTAAGTAACCATTTTTCTTATAACATTTTGGACAGGTATATGAAGATACTTACAAGTTGTGGTTATGCGACTTTTGATTCTCGGCTTAACCAATTAATAGCGGTACTTGCGATACCTACTTGTCGCATAATTCTTTATCACATAGTAAATAAAATAAATGTAAGGGAAAAGAAGTTAGTGTGAGTTAAATTTGCGTAATATATTACCATAACAGTGCGTGTGGAACCACATCTCATATTATTACCATATTTGAACAAGATATTATTACTATTTTTACTGGTGTTAGAGCGTAAAGGTGTCTGCTGTGTCGGCGCTCTTCTTAGTGATATGCTCTAACACAAGAAGCAAGATGAGATTAACAATGCCTGTAGCTGTGCCATAGCAGAATACACGCTTACGCTTAAAAAATATGCTACTGTTTTTTTTACAATTTCCAAGCTACCTGTAGCAATCTTGTGAAAACAATGATCCAGACCACATCTTACTTTAATTAAACATGAAACTTACTTTATGAGCTGAACTTTTCCAAGTACCTTTACCTGTCTGCGTGATCAGTACCTATAGGTGACTTTAATATTTTTATATTTATATAAAATGACACCCATTTTTAGTCTACAACATACGATGTTATTTTAGTAGGTATATTCAGTGTCTTCAATGGTAATTTTACAGTAATAACAATAATAAAACACAGTTATTTACTACATCATAATTCAAGTTGGTAGTAATTTTACTATTTTGATGTTACTCAGGCAATCTGAAGTGTAATAATAAAATAGGATTGTTAAACCAGATTTAGGGGGCCGTAAAATGATAATTATTTCGTTACGCCATACTTACGCGTTACGTTTTGTGGCAGGAAGTCAGTAAAATGTGGCCTAAATAAATAAAATATTACAGCTCTGTACTAATGCAACTGGTTGTGAACCCGATCATTACTTGATTTTAATGAATTCATTAATTAAAAAAAGTATAGTCAAGTTGGTAAGTGAACATATTTTT
The DNA here is from genome assembly GCA_025490895.1 of Thaumatotibia leucotreta. NCBI lineage: Eukaryota > Metazoa > Arthropoda > Insecta > Lepidoptera > Tortricidae > Thaumatotibia > Thaumatotibia leucotreta. The sequence continues at coordinate 10,658 of JALPQI010014575.1, forward strand.
CAATTCACTTTTCCCGGGGTGAATTTCCAGATAGTAAATGTATGAAGTGTCCCTTATTCAAACATCATTTACCCGCCACTTATTCTTTTCCATCGCATTTTCACAGAAACGTCCAAGTCATTTACCGTCACATTGAACAACAGATATGTGGTGCACAATACTTCCTCTTTGGCTTTTCACAGCAACATCCGAATTCACAATCAACTTCAGTGTCAATTGTACTGAAACTTCAGACGTTTCCGTGAAAAAAATTTTGAAGATGTGTCACCACATCAGATATATACAGAGCCAGATTAAACAGGCGTGAGGCCCGCAGGCTCTTAACACATTTTTTAGCGGGCCTCCTGGTTTACTTAGATTCTCATAATTACGAGTACAGTAAAGGTCGAAGAAATAGACGCGCATAGCAATAAATATCTATATTATATATGCTACTTCTCCTGTTAGGTAAATCCGCCTCTGGATATGTAACTATCCATGGGACAGAAGTGACAGAAGCTAATTCATTCAGAACTTACCACATAAATTCGTACGTTGCCGTGGCAAGGCAGCAACGGTTTAGCTCTGCTATTCCGTAAACCTATAGTTATTCTAAATTCATAAAAATGAATTTACATTACAGAACTCATAATTTGCTTACAATTTCATTCATGTATGTCAGGAACAATCTGTAACTTGTTGGTATGCTGCTCATTTATCACTCCTTGGACTCCCATTTAAGCACCCGTAGCAACTCGATACTTGATACGTTTTACAAATGGCCAGAGCCAAAATATTGTATCGTCGGCGTCATCGCCCGACGTGAGAAATATCGAGCGCAATTTTTCATTTAACTTTTGGAGATCCTTATATTAAAATGATTGCACTGTAAATAAACGCCTTGAGTTGCAAGATTTGGTTGATTTATATTATATTCACACCTAGTTGTGATAGACAATCAATATACGACATATATATACCTGTAGATCATAATGTATAATAAAGGGTAGGCGTGCCTACAAGCAAAAAACATGTTTCACCTTAGCATCCGCTTTCAAACTAATAAATAACTCAAAATTAGGTATCACGATTTGATAATTTCTAAATGATAATAGGTATCCCAATCAATTCTATAACACACATATGGTGGTATTCCTCACATAATCGCAAAAAAGTGACTAGACATAGGTATTCTTTCCATGCTTCATATTAAATTGAAACTTATTTCAACTTCAAGAAAATAACAAAGTAAAGCGGAACGAAAAACAAGCTGCAGGCTGCAGCAGGAGCTGCAGGATGCAAGTTGCAGGTGTCAAACTGCCAGAGAATTTCATTAAGATCACCGAATGATCTGATGAAGACAACGACAGTTCTTTAGAATTTGACTCTGATGAGTATAAGAAGATGCAGGAGGATTCAGACGCGTCTTCTAGTTATGAGAGTGACAAGGGTGAAAGTGATGAGGGTGGGGAGGATGACTAGTACAGTACATATAGGCTAGTACATATGTCAGCCATTTGCTAAGGAAAAGTATAACTAATAGGTATCTGAATACGCGTGGCGACGGTAATAAGAATACATTTGTTACCACCATCCCATTCTTCCCGTGGGTATCGTAAAAGTTGACTATAGGTGTCCCTAAGTGTCACTGACCATTTATTTATTGATGATGATGGGCAGCAGCGTCATCATAGTGGACACACACACTACTGTGATCACCAACCCGCTTGCCCAGTGTGGCTGTTATGGGCATTTATCTCCTATTGTGTCTATACGCAAGAGAGTGCACTGATATGTAAACAAAAAACGATTACTTACTGTGCTTAGAAGCTACCACCGTCCAAAACACAGGATCCATCCTAGTTCAGATTCGAGTAGGAGTATTTGTTTTTGTACCTTTTTATTTAAGCTTTAATAGTTTGCTGCCAGTACGTATTATGGAGCAGTGCCCTACTCACATTATACCTACTTGTATTTTCAACTTTTAGTGTCCAAAATAAAATAGGAAGATTTTCTTTTCGGGATTTGCTAATTACCTTGAATATTTTGTTGTTACCTAATGTCACTTGTTCTTATCGATGACATATAAGGTAATATTTGTTGTAACTTGTTCTTATATTGTATAATACTAGCTTAGTCGATGCCTATAATTAAGTATAAATATGCTAATAAGATCTAGATTTCTAATGAACTTTAAGCAAATCCGTATAATAAAAAATGCCAATGTATACGATTCGTTGAACTAACGGTTGAGCTGGGGTTAACCAAAATGAATGGGCGATTCATTAATTCAAATTGACGGTGTTGTCCGAATTTGGCGAAACATCGAACATCATCTTGTCAGCTTTCTGAATTCAAGGCCCGAACGCTCCGAACCGAAAAGCAATTTGTCAACATGCATTTAATTTTACAACTATCGCGTGTTTTATTTAATAGTATTTCAGAACTCATATCATAGTCTTTATATTTTTTCTACGTATCTGTATTTAACTGTACATAGGCGTTAAAACACTCAATGTAAATTAATTATGAATTTCGCTACGCTCGTTTTAGAAATATACTCTCGTGTTTTAATGCCTTTCATGACATTAATTGTTCCTTTTATAGTCAAAACCAAGGATTGTATCCTCTTATAATACAAAGATTTTATTTTTACAATTCTGTATTTTCATTAAAAAAACTAACTAAGAAGGCCAGAAGCGTTACTGAAGCCAGCTATGTAATTTTGACAATGGATCCCTTTTAAATTAATTAAAATATTATATTTTGATTTGTAAGATATATTAACGAATAAATAGATTAAATTCTCTAGAATAGAAATAAACTATTTTACAAGTAGTAAGTACTAAATAGAAAACAAACTACCTTCTACCTCCGTTATTCAAATCAGTTAAGGATTAGTACGTAATATTATTGACATTACTTCGTGGTCAAGATTTGAATTCTCGCTTGTAAAACGTTTTAAGAAGCGCAAATTTTTAATGAAAATTATTCCGCTACTTGTTAGTACTGATTTGCAATGATGCATTTGTGGACATTAATCTATACTATAAATCTAAATAAACCTTAACGCACCTTTTTGTTTTGACATTGAGGCTGAGATTTCATAAATATTAAATCGGGGCACCAATTGGGCTGATAAAGGATTCAGGCGACTCCCAAAATGAATGTTGTTTGTTTTATTGAGAAATATCTCGAATAGCAAAAAGGGTGATAGCGAATTTCGAGCAAAGACGAGTTTTCTACACAGTGCTTCCATTTAAAATAGAATCGTAAATTGTTTTGCTAAATGAAAGAGTTACTCGTTGTTAACAACATTCTTGCCGTTATTAAGGATAAGTATTTAATAAGTAAACATATAAGTAACGAGCTTATTATTTTGTATTCGAATGCATATTACCTACTGAATTTTCCATTTAGTAGCAGTGACACTAAAATACAGTAAAATAGTAACCGGAATAAAACGTGGATCAATGTTAAATTAAATATTGCCTAGAATAAAAAGCTCACGCCCGCAGAATATTTAAAATGTATTTTAACACAATTCAACGTAGCCTGGAAATAAAAAGGGCTCTGCAAAATATGTCGACGTGACCAGAAAGCTTAATCTTTGTAATTATTATCACAAACGCATTAAATTCCTTGTTTTAAGTAGGTACTAAGTCTGTAAGGCTATTTCACGAGAAAAAAACCACTCGATTTACAATTTAAGATAGGGGTTTTAAATGATTTCATCTCAAAAATACGAAATGTAGGCTTTCTGTAAAACTCTTGTCAGTTTCGAACAAACACTTCGTTTTTGTTTTAATATTACCGACACTCATGAACATAGGCACCACACCCAGCCAGGAACAAGCCTGCTCCGGACAAGCCGGCATACCAGGGGGCACGCGGTTTTTTTTTAGGGGTAGACACGCTCTGGGATGGGTAGGACGTTTAGAATCGACCGACTATGCAGCCTTAAGCCGATATAGGAAGATAGGAGGAAGGGTTATGCCGTTGAGGGAGAGCGTTGATGTAATGATGCACGTCGTACCGGTGGAGGCCCTTCTTGGGATGTCGTTATCTTCGATCTGGTTCTTCGATTGCCATTCATTCTTCTTCTTCCTCTAACTAGTAAGTTAGAGGAAGAAGAAGAATGAATCACAGGACAGTAGTCCATTTCTTCTATTTTGCAGATTTCTCTTACAGCATTGTTGAATTCTTCTTTATTCTAAGCTGTCTCTGGTGTAATAATTATGTCCCGTGATAGTTAGTCGTTCCAGGTGTAGGTGGCTCCTCCGACTTTCAGTGTTTTGGCTTAGTATTGAAGTGCAGCTTCCAGTAGGTGAGGTTTTAGGCGCCTTAGGAAATGTCCAAGCGTTTAATCCTCTTGGTAATTCTTTTTCATCTAGTATATAGTGCACTTTTTTATACATACACGATTCCCTTGTGTGGCATATAACTATTTGTCCTGGTCAGTAGGATGTCTCTTAGTGCGTTTAGATCAACTGTATTGAGAGCTTTTTCCAGATCGATTAAAAGGACGTATATTTTGTTGTCATTTCTATAATTTTTAACGCAGTGACGCAATTTCACCTATCACAACAGGTACACTGAGGGCTTCATACACAATACGACATTATACTTGACTCTAAATACACACACATTAGATATTAGGTATTACACAACAAAGTTTTAACATGAAATACTACTGAAATACGATCCAAACGATAATACACACTACACATCAACCACACTAACCCACTAACAGGCAGGTATAAAACAGCCTTAGTTAAAATGCGACAGCAAATAGTAAGACATCGTTAAACACTACAAGTGGATGTTTATTGTAACGTAGCTTGAAACTTCACTTGGAATTATTTCGCTTCTTTCTTGAGGCAGAACCATTGTGTATACTGTACTGGCGAGATGGCTTGCGTTTCGATTATCAATGCTCGTTTTTCGTGTTTCGTAATAAAAATAAATACAAAACCGTAAAAAAACCCATTTTAAATCTTTATTTCATATAATATTACTCTTAGCTCGCACAAAACCAATTGCTTCAAGCTATCTAGGTAAATAAGATAAATTTAAATTCAAAATAAAAATGTATTCTTCTGATACTGATACTATTCTATGTATACATCGTGATCTTAGCAACTGGATAAACGTTAAAGCCTAACGTTAGTATTTTTTAATAAAAACAAAAGCCTAAATCAAAATATTTCAAATGAAATTTATTTCCAATACTCGACAGCAAAAAAACTCCGGCAGTGCCATTTCGAATAGATTTGCCAATGATGGCATTTGTCATAAGTAAGAATCTCAACAGTGACATGTCGAACAAGTTAGACTGTAAGATAATTAGACAAATGGTAGTAAGAACAAGATCAGTTTATAACATTATTTATTAATATAGTTTAGGATTCTTGTAATTGAACTCCTTGTTCTCTGTTGATGAATAAATAATAATAAGGTTTGAGGTTTCATATGTACTATTCTATACGGACAGTATTGCGCCAGGGACTACTTACAACATATGACTTATTACACAGGTACAGGTTATTCCAAAGTAAAAAATCTCAATTTCTTCATTTCTCTGTAACGGCTACATCAATCCTTATAATACTGCGTATACAGGTATTATATATTATACCCTAACGGCTTTGTAAATATCCATTTTGTCCAATGGCTAATAAGGACACCCTGTATAATTGTTACAAATGTTGTTGACCTTACGCCACACTGAAACAATAGGTACTTGTTACATAAGAGCGGTTATGAGTATAAAGATACTTCAAAGAGTGCGAATGTGTGACATTTGTCTTTATCTTAAATCTTGGCATTGTGCAATGAAGAAATGACTTGCGGCTGTTTAAAATTCTTTCCTATGGCTAATTATGTAAGAGAGAAAATTGAGTTTGCTGCTATATTTAAATAAGTATTTAAGTTCACGCAGTACAAATAATTTAGTAGGTACAGGGAATAGAGAAAGTAAAAAAAAAAATCTTAAGGAGTGGTTGATTTACCGAAGATATTTTTTATTCCACTAGTAAGATTTTTTTTATTGAGATTGACGTACTAAACAGATTATTATTATTATATTATTTAAGGAATCCGACAACGCTGATTACAACGCTACTCGACAGAATATTAATATCTGACGATTGCCACTCAGTGGCATGTTCTGAAATGTAAATTGTTATCTTCTAAATTGAACCTTATTTCAATCGCATACGACACTAGATAAAGATCAAGTGTCAGCTATCAGTCCAATTCGTTGCTCATTAGCGGCCACAGTGTGTCAAGGCGAGTGGGCACGTCACTAATGCAGATTTGTTCCTTTTGCGACCGAGTGCGATGAACTTTTTACAGCACGTTTAAGGCCCGGCCCAAAAAAGGAATACCTATATTACGTACTGCGTTGTCTATACGACTCTATAGTTTTACAAATCAAACTAAAACTGACCCGTAATTCATATTTTTATCGGCAGTCATACTTTCGCGCCTTTTTGTATCTTGATCTTTTCTACTGACGGAAGTACCTTTTCAGATTACATTAATTAGCTAAGAAGTGATACACAAAAAAGCTGAGATTTTTTGGTCATCGTAGAATTATATCACTCAATTTCCAATACTCTTTCTTTTAAAACCCGGTAAAGATTTGAAAGTGAAAATCGTTAATAATTAACTACCTAACGCATAATAAATTGTAATTAATGAAATGAATTATTGGCAGGTATTACAAAAAAAGGTTTTGACAAATAAATGTTTTTATTTAATATTCAAAAACGCGATTATAAGAAACCTTGTTCTGCGAGGACATTGATTCGTACAATACTGTATCTAGATTATTCAGTAGGTATACATTTTCACGCCACCTAATTAATTTTAATGATATATTATTTAAATTAGACATGAAATGTAGATTCAATGTGTATTATTTTATTATGAAATATACTTTAAAAGTACTATATTTATCTACAAAAATTTGACATTCTTAAATTTACTCTAGCTTTATATCGACGCTGGAAAGGAGAAATTGGATAAGCGACACAGTGCGTACTTTACAGGAGAAGCAAAAAACCGCCGAGATTTTCGAAAAAAAATCATTTAAATTAATCAGCGGGCCAAATCCAATAATTGAAGCATTATTTATGGACATAAATATTGTTACGTTCGTGGGGTGGGTTTTCTATAGAAAATGTATAAATAAGCCACTAATTAAAACTGACACTTTAATTACTAATTAAAGGAACAAACACCAAACTAAAACAGTAATCACACACTTAACACGTCACACTGATTCACTCTCAAACTCGCCGTTAGAATCGCAGTTTTCGCTCTTGATGTTATCTCTTCGCTGTCTCAATTGAAACTACTCCTCGGCCGGGTCATGCTGTGTATTTATACCAGCCACTCAAATCTACAAAGTACGAGAAGATTCGACTCTAGAAAGTTCCCGAGTTAGGTGCGCGAACATTCTAGAGTATCGCTGTCTCTTTCTACAGGTTTCTCTTTCACACCCGTCCAGAATGTTCTCTCTATAGCTGTCTCATTCACATCCTTCCAGAACATTCTCTCATGCTGTCTTTATCTAATAGTGCTTTCTCTTTCACTCCTATGGGAAATTTAGCTATATACCGATTTGTACTTGAGAGGCCCAAAAGGGGTCCTGAAAACGCCTGAAAACGGGTTTTCATGTTATTGCGCCATCGGATAGAGGGTATCCTGAAACGGCCTGAAAACATGTTTCAGGCGCCTGAAAACGACGGTATCTGGGGTGAATATTTGATTTTGTAGTATGTGAAAGAGGACCTTCTGAAACGGCCTGAAAACGCATTTCAGCCTGCTGAAAACGCTTCTAACGTGTCTAAAATCATATTTGTAGTTTTTATCATGCCACCGGCGTAACACTACCCCCTCCTAAGACATGCTCGTCCCGAGCATCATTATTTCCGTAGTATTTGGCGAGCCGGTCTACGTGAACAATCTTGCATGGGCTTCGTAAATTCCTCCGTATCCGATACGTAACGTCATTGATCTTCGTAACCACTCTGTACGGCCCGTCCCAATTCGGGGACAGTTTCAGAGACTTTCCTTTCTTTCTCATAGGGTTATGTAGCCACACCAATGAGCCTTCCTCGTACCCAATTTGGTTGGACTTCCTGTCATACCTGGTCTTCATCCTCGTGCTAGCTTGAAGCCCGTGCTCGCGAACTAGACTATAAACGTCATCCATCCGGTCTCTTAGATCGCACGAGTATGTACTCTGTTATAGACCTCGGAGCATCTGGTGGTCGTCCTGTTAAGAGGTCAGCAGGTAAACGAAGCTCTCTTCCGAAATTGGCATATGCGGGAGTAACTGCAGTGCTTTCATGGGTGGCGGACCTGTATGACATCAAAAAGAGAGGGATATGCCGGTCCCAATCTTTTTGGTGACTTTCGACTACCTTGGCAAGATGTCTCTCCAGGGTCTGATTGAATCTCTCAACCATTCCATCGGACTGAGGATGAAATGACGTAGTTCTTGTCTTATGCAATCCCATGATTCGACAGGTCTCTTGGAATACCGCAGATTCAAAGTTCCTGCCTTGATCGCTGTGTATCTCCAGGGGTACTCCAAAACGGCAAATTACTTCATTGACTAACTTTTCCGCTATTGTGACTGCTTCCTGATTGGGAATAGCAAACACTTCAGGCCACTTGGTGAAATAGTCCATCACAACAAGAATGTACTTATTTCCAGAGTCTGATGTAGGGAACGGTCCTGCGACATCTAACGCAATCCTTTCCCAAGGTGCTCCAACATTGTAGATCTTGAGCACCCCTCTGCTTCGGGTATGCGGTCCTTTAACTGATGCACAGCTTACACACTTTCTACACCAATCATCGACATCCTCGCGGCAGTGGATCCAATAAAATCGTTGTCGAATTTTCATTAAAGTCCTTTTAACTCCAAGGTGTCCACCAGAAGTACCGTTGTGGTAGCTTTCTAAAACGTCTTTCACTCTTTTCCTTGGGACAACAACTTGTAGGTGGACATCTTTCCCATTCGCTGACTCCCATTTCCTGCATAATACGCCATTATGCATGACGAAACTATCCCATTGCGCCCAGTAGCTTTTTGTAACTGTCCCCATCGGAGCTACTTCACACCATTTTGGTTTAGGTACGCCTGCATTAATCCAGTCAAAAATGGGCTTTATGTCGGGGTCTTCTTTTTGTGCATGTTGCATGGATTCATCGCTCCACTCCTCACTAACTGTGTCTGTTCGCAACATCCTCAAGCATTCCTTGCCCTCTTGTCTAAGACAATGCTTGCAGTCATCTGGGCAAGGCCTCCGAGAGAGGGCGTCCGCATTTCCATGCGATTTTCCACTGCGGTGTTCGATTACAAAGTCATATTCTTGAAGCTGTTCGATCCAACGTGCTACCTGTCCCTCAGGGTTTTTAAACTCCAGCAGCCATTTCAAGGCAGCATGATCAGTTCTTATCCGAAACTTCCGCCCCAACAGGTATTTGCTGAAATGCTGTAACGTCTTAACAACGGCCAGCAGTTCCCGCCGAGTGACGCAATAATTTCTTTCTGGCTTTGATAATGATTTGCTAAAGTAAGCGATTACCACCTCATTATCTCCCTTCTTTTGTGACAATACTCCTCCAATGCCTGTATTACTGGCATCAGTATCCACAATAAAGTCCGCTTCTGGATCTGGATATCCTAGTATTGGCGTTTCGCAAAGTCTTTGCTTGAGGTTGTTGAAACTTTCTGTACATCTCTGAGTCCAGTCGAACTGTCGCTTTTCTTCCGTTAGTTCGTGCAATGGCTTTGCTATATCCGAAAAGTTCTTCACAAATCTCCTGTAGTATGAGCAAAGTCCTAAGAAAGCACGTACAGCAGTTTTGTCCCTCGGTATGGGCCAATCCTTTACAGCGCTGATCTTTTCAGGATCTGTCTGGATGCCGTCCTTGGAAATCACATGTCCCAAATAATTGACTTTCTGTTTGAAGAGCGAACATTTCTTTGGGCTTAGTTTCAGATTTGCCTCTCGTAGCTTAGACAATACTTGCTCCAATTTATTAAGGTGGTCATCGAAGTTTTTACCAATGATGATAATGTCATCCAAATAAACCAAGCAAGTATCTCCTAGTAGACTAGCTAATATTTGTTCCATTAACCTCTCGAATGTTGCCGGTGCGTTGCACAAACCAAAAGGCATAACATTGAACTGCCAGAGTCCTTTACCAGTTGAAAAAGCAGTTTTCTCTTTATCCTTATCCTTGATTTCGACCTGCCAGTACCCACTCTTTAAATCCAACGTTGAAAACCATTTCATTCCATTTAAAGTGTCTAGAGTGTCGTCGATTCGAGGCAATGGATAGCTGTCTTTCTTAGTCGCATCATTCAGTCGGCGGTAATCGACACAGAATCTCATAGTGCCGTCCTTCTTCTTCACCAAAACCACGGGGGAACACCAAGGGCTTGTCGAAGGTTCAATGATGCCGTCCCGTCTCATCTCCTCGATCATTTCTTCAACTTCCTTTTCTCGTGCCACTGGAACTCGTCGAGGTCGCTGCCGAATGGGCATCACTTCACCAGTGTCGATTTCATGCTGGACTACGCCAGTTCTTCCAATAGCACTGTCATGCGCAGAGAATACATTGCTATACCGCAACAATAACTGACGTGCTTTGACCAGCTCTTCCTGAGTGAGATCATTTCTTGATTCGCCCAACAACCCTTCTATGTCCGTGGAAAGCAAGGAATCTTCAGATTCCTTATCCTTGGTAGGAGCCTGACAGCTTTGTATCCAAGAGAGTTCCTCACATTTTCCAACCAAAGTACCTTTGTTAAGGACACACTTGGTATCACTGAGGTTGAGAACTCTCACAAATGCTGCAGGTGAAGTTGTAACCACCGTACGAGCTGCCATCCATGGTTTACCGTTGGATACTTTTTCTACAACTACACATCGACGACCTCTCTGACTTGATGTTCCTGGTAAACGCACTGGGACTAGAACCTGTGCCTTTGGTAGGAGAACAGTTCTTCTAGAGCAGTAAACATTCCCACTAATTCCTCCTTCCATAGGAACCTCATCAAATCTAGTTTTCAGGACTCCAACTTCCATGTCAATTTTATAACCATGGCACCTCATAAAATCAAGTCCAATAATACAGTCGTCAATTATGTCGGCAACAATCACTTTATGCCGATAAATGTGCTTGCCGATTCTTAAATCCACTCCTGTCTCCCCCTTGATGGGAATATGCTGGCCAGTGGCTGTAAGCAGCTGTAGATGCGTCGGCTGGACTACATGACCTCGAGTCAGGTGTTTCAGAAGCCAAGAATTAATCACCGTCCGAGAAGCTCCGGTGTCGATAGTAAGGTTACATGGTATTCCACCAATTTCTCCCTTGACGACCAGACTATTCCCGTCGTTGACTTGTGAGATCACTACTGGGACATTTCGACCACCAGCCAGCACTCGTCCCTTAGTCCTGGCTCTTACTCGTTTCCCTGCTGCGGCTCTGGTCGTACAGAGCCCTTATTCCTGGTCACAGGGGATTCATCTCGTTCTCTCCTGTTGCTTCTTTTCGGGCAACTAGTTTGTATATGGCCACGTTCTCCACAATGGTAACATCGTGGCCCAAACTCCCGACGTGGTGCAATCGGCTCCCTAGCAGATACCTCACGTAGCTTATAGGATCTTGATGGATCTTGGCGTACAGCTTCAACTTCTAGGGCATGAGCTACGGCATCCTTAAGGCTTTCGTGGTGCCCTAGTCGTACTGCCGCCCTTACTTCCAAATCTCGGATCCCATCAACAAATGCCTGCACCAGCATGGTTTTTATCCAAGAGTCAGCTGAACGTTGGTATGCCTTTCTGACCAGCTTTTCAATTTCCAGGGCCCATTGTTGCAATGTCTCATTACGTCCCTGCGTTCTGTCTTTCAGTTGAGCTCGGTAGACATGTTCTAGATGACTGTCTCCGTAACGGGCTTCTAATGCTTCTAGAAGCCGGTCGTAAGTTTGCTCTTTTCCAAGAGCTTCTAGAATTGTAAGAGCCTCGTCACGAAGTGCCAGCGTCAGAGCCGTCATCGCTTGCTCCTTACTCCAACCATTTGCTTTGGACACGGACTCGAACTGTAGCTTGTACGCCGCCCACGAAGATGTTCCATCAAAAGGAGGTGCCTTAAATTTTCCACCTCCCGGCACAGATATCTCAGGTGTGCAGGGACTGATGCCACTAGCTACTTTTAATTCAAGCTTCTGGAGGCGACGCTCAACCGCTTCCTCTACAACATGAATCTTGTTCTCCATGTCACTGAGCTTCCCTTGGACTTCGTACATTTCTTGCTTCCATTCAGTAGCAGCCTTGTGCAACTCTTGAAGAATCAATTTCGACTGTTCTTCTTGTTTCCGCGACTGTTCTTCTTGTTTCCGTGACTGTTCTTCTTGTTTCCGCGACTGTTCATCTTGTTTGCGCGACTGTTCATCTTGTTTGCGCGACTGTTCATCTTGTTTGCGCGACTGCTCCTTCAGGAGAATCAGAATAGTTCTGAGGTCTACGTCTTGAGTACTCTTAGCCTGCAAACCAGACGGACCGGGCTTGGATGCAGTATCCTCACATGCTGGAGGCTCTTCACGTACTGCAATATCCTCCTGCGCTGCAGGTTCCTCACGTGCAGTTTGGCTCCGGGTCACAACTCCTTTTGGCTCGGTCTCGTTGTCACGTGGCGTTTATACCCATTTTCTATCCCACTTCTGACACCAAATGTTACGTTCGTGGGGTGGGTTTTCTATAGAAAATGTATAAATAAGCCACTAATTAAAACTGACACTTTAATTACTAATTAAAGGAACAAACACCAAACTAAAACAGTAATCACACACTTAACACGTCACACTGATTCACTCTCAAACTCGCCGTTAGAATCGCAGTTTTCGCTCTTGATGTTATCTCTTCGCTGTCTCAATTGAAACTACTCCTCGGCCGGGTCATGCTGTGTATTTATACCAGCCACTCAAATCTACAAAGTACGAGAAGATTCGACTCTAGAAAGTTCCCGAGTTAGGTGCGCGAACATTCTAGAGTATCGCTGTCTCTTTCTACAGGTTTCTCTTTCACACCCGTCCAGAATGTTCTCTCTATAGCTGTCTCATTCACATCCTTCCAGAACATTCTCTCATGCTGTCTTTATCTAATAGTGCTTTCTCTTTCACTCCTATGGGAAATTTAGCTATATACCGATTTGTACTTGAGAGGCCCAAAAGGGGTCCTGAAAACGCCTGAAAACGGGTTTTCAGGTTATTGCGCCATCGGATAGAGGGTATCCTGAAACGGCCTGAAAACATGTTTCAGGCGCCTGAAAACGACGGTATCAGGGGTGAATATTTGATTTTGTAGTATGTGAAAGAGGACCTTCTGAAACGGCCTGAAAACGCATTTCAGCCTGCTGAAAACGCTTCTAACGTGTCTAAAATCATATTTGTAGTTTTTATCATGCCACCGGCGTAACAATATGTTCTCTATGTGATGTTTTAATAATTTAACGTATTCAAGTGTTATTTAATGATTTACTGTCGCTTAAGCAAAATGGTCGGAAAAATGGATTCAATAAAATTATCTAACCAACACGTTGTGTAAGAAATAAGGAAGGTAAAAAGGTCTACCCGAGACTTACATAACAAATGTATCCCGTTAAAATTATCTGACTGCCGAAGTGGCTTATTTTATATTCGGGTAAAAATATATAAATTGATAAAAAAGCATAAATATATTATCATTAAGAAATATCCCCATACTTAAAATGAGAAACTATTTTTGACTTCATAGTTAGTCATATTAATTACATGAGTAACATTCCGTGACTAGTAAACGAATTTGCTTACACGTAAAAAAAGAAAAACACTGTTTAGGAATTTTTATAACATTATTGCAAAAAGTAGGTAAATAGTAAAAAGGGATATGTGAAGGGAATGGTTCATAAATAAATGTAGGTAAAAATGGATAAACGCCAATAAGTAGTTCAGATATCATAGTAAAGAACCTAATATTGTCTAACCGTCTTCAATTTTAAATTAAAATGAAGGTAAAATTGTCCAAACGACATGAGAACATATCATACAGTCAGGTAGAAATAGCTAACCGACAAGTGAAGTTTAGTTGTTACACAGCAAAAATATCCAAGTATAATTTAACTTGTCATGACGAATAGGTAAAATAATCCAAGATTAATTATGTTGAATTATATTTTATCTAATCTCCAATTTCCTAAAAGTTGTCAAAAACCAAGTCGTTTAGTAATAAAAAATGGTCGAAAGTTCTCTAAATCACCAATGGGATAAGCGACACAAATGTTGTCAGATGGATACGAAACCTAGCTCATTCGACGCAGAAAAATTTGCCGATTCTAACGGTGTATATAACTCAATATCTTCAAAAGTGTCGCTTATCCAATTTCTCCTTTCCAGCGTCGATATATATTTATTCGAAAGATATTTATGAAAATTATTTCATTTATTCCTTAGACGACTCATTTACCAATTTACAAACCGCTTTGATATTATTTTGATTATAAAAAAGTTACCTCTTAATCAAAAATCGCGACACAGCTCCTAGACTGAGGTAGGTACATTATTAAAAAACTAAGAATAAACAGAGAAGTAGAAAGTACTCCACTTATTCAATTACAATTGAAATGATCACCCGTTATATGCTAAGACGCTAGCAGGATTCTTTTTAGTTAGGTACTCAAATATCACAAAGATTAGTAAATTCTTAAAAAAAAAACTATACCGTTCTTTTAGAGCATTATTGTTGAGGGTGTAATTTTAAATCTTCTTAATTTGGTATACCAAATGCATATACATGAGTCGTCACAAAATATATCATATGTTATACTTACTATAATTAGCCATATTTTATCTTGCTTACCATAACAAAGCAAATGAGCTAGAGCATTCGCAACATACCTGGAACAAATCAGACAAACAAATGAACACAGTAAAAAAACTTTTCATATAATATATGTACATAATTACATATCTATAACTACATCCATCCATACGGTATTTTTTGTGTTAATCTCAGAGTGTGTCATGTTTTTTTGAGGAACGAACTTTACTTAAAATGTGATTCAGATAATAAACTTCTTGCATAGATACTTATCTATACTCAGTACAAATACAAATATTTGTATTAAGTTAAATAGTTCTATCATCATCATCAGCCTATGATAGTCCACTGCAGGACGTAGGCCTCTCCTATTAACTATGCGTATAGACGCATTAGGAGGTAAATGCCCATAATCGCCACGCTGGGCAAGCGGATTGGCGATCGCAGTAATGTGTCCACTATGATGACGCTGCTGCCCATCATCAATCTTTTATCAAATAGTGGTCATTGACACTTCAATCCCTTAGTCGACTCTTACGACACCCGCAGGAGGAGTTGGGGTGGTGACAAATGTATTCTTACTGCCGTCACCACATGGCAGTTCTATAAGTAGTACAAATACAAATATTTTTAATTCGGTTAAAATAATACATGACTTACATATTATGACTTAAAAGAAATAACCACATAATATTAGAGGTAGTACCTACATATTTTACCAGCATTTCGCATGCAAAGTATCGGAATAAATGTTTTACAGGTAAAACAAAGTTTACACATTTAACTTACTGAAAAAATATGTTTCTAACCGAAACATCTTTACATTACCAATTCTTATATTTATATCAGTAGTACATTAGAATATTTTGACAATCTTAGACATGAAAATATATTTTTTTAAGATTTCGTAGACGAGTAATCGGTCTTCTCCACAAAATTAGAGTTCAAAAGAAGTTCTGCCTCAGGTACTTTTATAAAATGTAAGTTACATTGGACAAAAGAGGAAGAAACCTCTTTGTTTGCCAATACCCATGTTAGCGCCAATATTATTGGCCTGCAGCCGAAGTTTGTCGATTACATACTAGACCAGTCGCTTGTTTGATCGCTAAGCTACTTATCGGTATCAACTAATTCATAATAATGATTACCTGCATGAGTTAGCTGCGTAACCAGCCATTCTTTATAACGTAGAAGAAATTATACTAACCTTTTACTTACACACTCGCAAACATCCGACTGTTCTACGCAGAACCAAAAGAAGGCATCTCAGATGTAGGCACTAACTATGTGCTATAAACACAAATAAAAGATACAGACTCCCGAAGAAGAGACACGGCGATACACGCCCGGCGGTGATAGCTGATAGCTGGGCGAGTATCGCTGTGTTTCTTTCATTCACACAGGTACACGTATCTTTTGTTCGTGTTTATAGCCGATAGTTCATAGCTTAGTAGCTCGCGGTGAGACCAGGCGGCCTACTGCGAACCACGAACGAAATGTTGTCTCCCTATATCACTTACGTACGAAGTCACAAGTGCGAGAAAGATGCAACACTTCGTTCGTGGTTCGCGGTAGGGCCTCAGTGCCGTGTGGATGTGCCTTGCTGATAGACGCCTTCACTTTTCGCGAAAACTCTAATGCAAAAGGCTTATCGCGAACGTGTTATCTCTCTATTACACTTTCAAATTCGTACATTAGTGTGATAGGGAAGCAACACGAATGCGAATAGGCCCTCAGATTGTATTAAAATAACGCTTACCCCTAACCCGTCGGCCGTCGCCAAATATTTGCTTCCAGATATTTTTAATTTACCCTTTTCACCAAATAACAGGAAATGGGGCATATCCTTCCGGTCGGCTTGGTGGAAAAGCGGGTTGCAACGTTAATTTAAAAGCATTGAATTTTATTTTAAATCTACGGAAGCAAACTCGGTCCAATTTAAGAATTTAATGATTTTGATCATTAAAAAGCCCTTTTTTTTAATAAATTTTCGACCAACTGAGATTATTATGACTTTACTTATTAAAAAGTTGATAGTTGACGCATGTATGTACAATTGTACAATCGACAACACAGCTGTGAATACAGACAAAGTGCCAGAAATGAAAATATGTATACACACCTTTATGTCCAGGCAATTCTGTTTACATATTTTTGTTGATTGTACAGACACCGGATGTATTATAATATCCAAACCCCGGATGACAGGAGCAAAAATGCACTTGTCACTAGTGCTTAGTTAAATATCGACTATTCTATCGACATCCATACCAACATTTTATGAATTAGAAATGTGTTAATCAATAGTTATTTATACAACCGTACGTAATCAGAGGTATTGCTATCTAAAATTGATAAACAATAATATGTCAATAATACCTAGTACCATAGAACAGTTACAAAACCAAAATTTAAGTCTAAAAACCAGCGTGAATATCGTTCAAAGTTCAAAATGCACTTGTTAAGATTACTTTTACATCCTGAAGGCGAAATTAATAAAAAATATCAGAATGTGTCGACTAAAAAAGTTGATGGTTTCAATTTCAAAAATCTTATATAATTTAATGTCTGGAAAAGAAGTGGAACTACTACGGAAACATAATAAGTATAATATATAAATTTCAAATTCAATAATTGTTCATATGGATGTCGATAGAATAGTCGATATTTCATCAAGCACTAGTGAAAAGTTCATTTTTGCACCCGTCATCCGGGGTTTGATTATATCGTAACAGCTAGGGTGCTTACAAACATCTTAGCATGTTTCTATTTTCAGGGCGTTAGAGTGCCTGGATGCTTAGACAATTTGCCAATCGCTAACGCTTAATCGTCAATTGTAAACGAAAAGGAAAACTACGATTCGCTACTAAGCGTTAGCGATTGGCAACTTGGCTAAGCATCCGTTCAGATAGTTTTGAGTTACGTGATCGCTCCGATTTATTTGATGGCGAGTTTTAACGTCATTATCATATCAGCCGATAGTCCTCCACTGTTAGACATAGGCCACCCCCAAAGATCGCCACAATGTCCTGGGCCACCTTCATCTAGCGGGGTCCTACGACATATTCAACGAATTTCTAAATAAAAAGAAAGCACTAAAGTATCCAAAAGTATAAAAAGCATTAAATGCAATCCATGATAAACTGAATGGTAGTTATTATGTTTATTAGACATATAGTTTTTTTTGTTAGTTTAATCTTTGATGCAAAGCCCGGACTACGGGAGCAAAAATGAACTTTTCACTAGTGCTTAATAAAATATCGACTATTCTATCGATCCATATGAACAATTGTTTAATTTGAAATTAATAGATTATACTTATTATGTTTCCCTATTAGTTCCACATCTTTTCCAGATATCAAAAAATATATAAGATTTTTAAAATTACGAGTAAAACACCAACTTTTTAGTCAACACATTCTGATATTTCTTGTGTAGAATTTGACGATGTAAAATAATGTTAACAAGTGCGTTGCGTGATGCGATGCGATGCGTTGAAATTTCGAACGATATTCAAGCAGGTTTTTTTTAGGCTTCAATTTCGGTTTTGTAACTGTCCTATGGTACTAGGTATTAGTGACATATTATTGTTTATCAATTTAGATCGCAATGGCTCTGAATATGTACGGTTGCATAAATTACTATTGATCAATACATTTGTAATTTATAAAATGTTGATATGGATGTCGATAGAATAGTCGATATTTGACTAAGCACTAGTGACAAGTGCATTTTTGCTCCCGTCATCTGGGCTTTGTATGATGTCTTTACGGCCGGCCTCTTCAGAATCGAATGCTAATAATTTACCAGCGGTTTTTAAGATATTGTGTTGTAGGTGATACAATTTTATTTGAGCACGAGTAACCTTTTTATTTAATTGTGGAAGCTTTTTATTAAAAGAAAAAACTAGCTGATTAAATTCTATACGTATCTCCAGCTATTATAAAGTGACGTGACAGTACGTTGTGTTAATAAATGACTCGAGGCTAGCAAGAAACGCTCATTCAAGTCACGCTGCGCGGCCTGGCTGAGTGGGAGCGGGAGCTAAAGCGGATTGACAAGCGGAGCGGAATATGCTTACAAATAAAAGTAAGACATTTTGTGTTCCCTAAAAAGAAAAATTAACAAAACGTAGTAACGTTTTCTGTAGTTATTCAAAAACGGCTGGACCGATTAGGTTCCAAATATTTTAATTTTAAAGTTGAATATTGCCTTAGTATTCATGCTTTTTTCATATTTTTTGTACCCACGGATCAAAAATTAGTGGAGGGAGGACATTTTTTTTATTCTGGAGGTGTTATCCTTCAAAATATGGATTATAGAAAAAAACTTCGCAACTTCTACTCGGACCCTTTTTTTTTTAAATAAAAGATCCATTCAACGATACCCAGCACTGTAGGATTATAGCAAAATAATCCCCATTTTACGTGTAAGAGAGGTCCCATTTTTTTTTAAATATTTTATTCTACTTCTTTGTCGCCGTGACTAATATGTATACTAGTACCAAATTGCAAATTTCTAGTACTAACGGCCAATACGGGAGCCAATTAGACGGACAGACGGACATGGCGAAACAATAAAGGTTCCTAGTTTACTACGGAACCTCATAAAGCATAAGTTTCTACTATTTTCATTTATGTTTTTTCTTCGAGATATCGATTTGCGGGAAATGACCAAAATACAAATACAATACGAGTACAATAATTCAGGTTCCAACAGCATTTTTAATGGCACCGATATATGTTGTATTGTTTAAAGTTGAAATAACTCATGAAAGTTTAACTTTCATGAGTTATTTCAACTTTAAAACGATACAGCCAGAATTTTCAACTTATTAGTCGAGACCATTTTTTTCATACACCTTGTTATTTGCTCATTGTTACGAATAAAATTTATCAATATATTTTATTAAGTTTGTACTCGTCTGATATATGGGTTCTTACTATAAAATAAAATAAACATTGGTTTTATCCGCTTATAGTAAGGACTCATTCATTCATAACTTCTGTAGCACTTTTTACAGCCCAGGATACATGTAATGGTTTCTTGCAACGAACTTTATTCTTTGAACGCACCGTCTTCCGCTGCGAAGCTTTTTAATTGATTAAAGATTTAAACCTAGGAAAATACGAGAAAACCTACTGACTTTTTTTCGTGATGACATTGATTGTCAGATACGTTTTCCTTTATTACGGACATTTTTCAGAGGACTGGATAAAGACAGGATGGGTTAGTGTTTTTATTTTATGTCGCAAGAAGGTCTTTATTTCAAAGCTATAAGGGTAATTTTCGTGGGAATGGGTAAGCAAGTGGCTGAGAACAGGGTGTCGGTAATGAAAGTAACGGTTGGTGATTGAGTGTTCCGCTCAGCTTGACGGTAATAGTTCGCATGCCGATCTTGTAGTTATCTACACCAAATAACTTAGTGGTACAACATAATTACGTTGCTGCGGTTATTTGGTTGCCAGTCCGGTGGCGTGGTTTGTGTAAGGAGATTTCTAATTTCATTGCAAATTCAATGTTACAGCATGAATGAACTTTACTAACTTTTCATACCTAAGGTATGGTACGGTCTTGTGTGATTATCAGATACAAAATATCTTCATATATTTACGTTTGTAACTAAGCAAATAATCGCTAAGTAAACCGTTTTAGACGTACAAATAAGTTACTTAGGTAACAGGAAACGTTACCCAAGTAGGTACTTTTCAATATTATGATGCTAACACCGTTTTAAATTTCATAAGTTGTTGGCGATCCTTTTCTATAGGACAATTTTGTTTGTTAGAGTACCAATTACCTTTATCAATTTCGACTGAAAATAATACTTCTATTCGTGTAACTAGAGATCTACTACATAACAAGAAATAAATAGTTACACAGTATTCTAAGTAATTCACCTACAACTTTCCCATGGGCAATGAAAATGTTATGTATCTATTTACAAGAATAATCGTGCAGTAGGTATACATATACATTGCACTTCTAGATCATTATTACAATGCGATATCACAAAAAGGTAATACCTATTACGAGTAGATATTGAATCGAGGATTCAATCGATTCTGCTGAATGCCAGTGCGCCACTGTTCGACTCAACAATGGGCAGTTCCAGCTTCCGCCGACCGGCGCACGAGTCGATCTAACAACGATTTGTGATTGTCAAAGTGCTATAATGTGGAAGAACTTGCGGATACGACTTTGATTTGCACACACCGGCATTTCAGAGAAAGCTAGAATCATATAGTTCAATTCTACCCCTGCCCCAAATGAAATTACTTACTATAAATTTACTACCTATGCTATAATTAATCACGTAAACTTACGTTTAATTTTATCCTAACGTTTCGGGCAGACTGCCTGCGACTCCGGGTATAACGTCATGCCCGAAACGTCAGGATAAAATTAAACGTAACCGTTTATCGTTAAAATATGAGTGACAATGAAACTACAGTGGAAGTTTTTTTCATTTTACATTTCTGTGACTAATGTTGAGACTACATTGAGAAATGGGTTGCTGGTCAAAGTGGTCAAATACAAATCATATATTATTATATTCTTTTGTATTTAACATATTAAAAAAAAATCAACTGAGGTGCTTCGCTAAACTACCTACTTTTTATAGGTACTTAATACCTGGCTACACTTAAAAAGCGAATGGGAATATGTACTAAACACGTTTCTATAACGTCTTTTCGCTTGTGCCTTGGGTCAGAGCAGACAGACACACCACGCGTTGTCCTGTGGTTATCCTAATGGCCAGTAATAACTTCCGGACCGCATGGAAATGTATACCAACATCTTGTTATAAACACAGCTTAGCTTTACATATAAATATTATCTTTAATACGCCGATTCATTAATGTAATGGGTACTTTTGCGCCAGGCACAACTCCTGGGGAACTACGATTTCACTGAGGGAGTAGAGTTACTTGTAATTCTCTTATTTAACTATTTTTATATTTTAAGGACTTTATGTTATTAATTTAGGGGTCGGAACTATGGGTGCAAAATTTTAGCAAAACTTTAAAATTGATATATGGGAACACTTTAGCCAAGAAAAATACGAATATTATTGAAAAATCTGTATCTATCCAATTTTATTCCCTATCTCGGAATCATCAACTTACAATGTGTGGGTGTGTAGATATGTATATTTTATGGATGTATGTGCTATGTCAAGTCCAATTGAGAAGTTTTGTTAAAGTTTTGCACCCATAGTTCCGACCTCTATATTATGTATTACATTAAAAATATATATACAATAATATACATCACAAGCCTCAATTGAGCTTACCATGGGACTAGGTTGATTTGTGTAAGATGTCCTAAGATATTTATTTATTTATTTATTATTATTTATTATTATCTCTCATCCACCCCAACTCTTCCTGTGGATATCGTAAGAGTCGACAAAGGCATTGAAGAGTCACTGACCACACATTTATTGAAGATTGAACTGCGATCGCCAACCCGCTTGCCCAGCGTGGCGATTGGCCCAGAGTGGCATGGCGATATGGATAATTTACCTCCTAATGCGTCCATACGCATAGGTAATAGAAGTAGTGAACTGAAATAGGCTGATAATTATGTAATGTGATGTGATTATTATGGTAATTAATATCGGTAAAAAATAAACGAGCCGATGACAAAAAATATATAAATACAATTGACTAAAAATGTAAATAAATTGTTAAATAAAGCGGCCAAAACAATTAAAAGACACTATTATTGGATTATTCATATTCCGATAAAATCTGCCAAATATATGCCTAAGTATAATAAAAACATGATCAGATATTATGACTCAAGAATACAAATAGAACACTTAAGTAGCAAAACGGAAAATAGTAAAGATGAAAAGCATGCGACGGATATACACGCGGCATGTGCATTGTCATAAAAATATGTCATACCTATCAACTCTCCAATTTTATTTGTAAAGAATTTCATAAACTAAGTAAATTCAATGTCGATGTCCCCAGCACCACGACCACATGTGTTTTTACATTTTAACATTGTAATAACTTGTGTCATTTCATAAATAACTGACCTACCGCTGTCATGCGCGAGTTGATTGTTGAAGCCGTTGGCGGCTAACGACAGGATATCACGTCAAAAGTTGACCGTTCCAAGCCGCTATACCGTACAAAACATCATTGGGTGGATTTAGAAAACAAGTGAAATAAAATAATACATACATACAACATAGCTATTAAAGAAAGAAACAACACGCAAATAAGATAAGACATATGACGACCATCTTAGGTCATAATTAATATATACCTACCTAAAGTAATATATACCTACCAAAGCTTTCTGTTTAGCCCAATGGTTGACTGGTAGAGAATGCCTTAAGGCGTTAAGTTCGCCATTTGTACTCTTTTATATTGTGCAATAAAGTTTAACCAAATAAATAAACAAAGTGTAACTATTTTAAAAGTACATTTGAACATCCTTTCCCATATTTTATATTTTAAATTTCCCAAATAATTTCAAATTTTCTACTTATTTTACGTACAATACAGTCGAGTTCAAAATTGCATGGACAGTTTATGAATGAATTCATTCCTAAATTGTCCATGCAATTATGAACGCCACTGTGCACGTTACACGTACGGACATAAAATTTATGTTAAATACCTACATGATAATTTAATTATCAATGTAGGTATTTAGGTACCTACAACGCCATCTGTCGCTGAAACTATTCGAAAGAGAAAGCGAAATTACGATTCATATATGTTAGGTATCTATCTATATTATTGTAAACTATCTACATATAAATTACACATTAACCATGTGAAAATAATAACCTATAAAAATATTATCAGAATAAACAGTTTGTATGGCAACCGGAACATCCAATCAGTTTTAAGGTGGCCCAACGTACTAAAACCGTAGAACGCTATGACTATGACTCGTTTATGGGCTATAAAGGGCCAGTGTGTGGACGCCCTTATGATGTCCCAACGGATTTTCTATCGATACTATACCGATACCGTCCTTTGATTTAGTGTCCACAAAAGGTACCTATCCCGGAACCAATAGATCGAGCTGAAAATAAATAGTTTTATTTGGAAGTTATTGTTAAGCCAGGGATCAGAACCGGTTTTTTTAGAAAAACCTCAAAATAGCTCAATATTTTTAAATGTTTTGCACTCTTTAGTACTCAACATTTTACGTAATTAGTAATTACCAACATCGTATTTTTAAATAACTCCAAAGAATTTATATGTCGAAGAACGACAAAGAACAGAATTCGAACCGTTCTTTTGTAAGGACAAAAAACCGGTATACGATTCCTGTGTTAAGCTATCTTATTTTTTTTAATCCGGTAAAAAAAATAGTTTTCTCGTTGAAAATTCACCTACGCTTCATGGAAAACCCGTTTTTAGAATCATTATAAAAAATACCTTTCTATTGAGGATGTGCCGTTCACGTAGGCACACACACATTTTTTTTACTTTTATTTATAATTCTCTTATCCTGTTAGCTACATTTTTGTGGCAGACAGGCAGGCAGAAAAAAGGCATATAAATGTTAGATTAGCGGAACTATTAAGTTCCGCTGATAAGGAATAATTCAAAGACATTAAATAATGCGATTTTTTATCAACTACACAAGTATCTATCTACGTAATAAACCTAGACACCCGTCACCTTCGTCCTCGAATATTTCGTGAACTTATTCTGAAGCTAGTAAAACCTGAAAAGAGTATGTTTATGTATAACATGTACATATATGTACAACTTGTTTCCTAATTTCCCGTCCTCGGAGCGACAACGTTGACACCGAACATCTCAAATAACTTCTCATTGTTCAGCAGACGGCAGAGTAACTAATAAAACTAACAAAATAAAGTGGTAACACACAAAAATGTGTTACCCAAAATTGAATTTTCAGCTATCCACATTAAGCGGTTTTTAACTGGCTTTTGTTTTGGACTTAGTTCGTTCTTGTTTTGAAGTTGTGATGTGTGAACTGCCGCAGATGGCGGAAATGAAGCCTCGTGGAAACCTCCCCGTCTAACGACTCCTTGAATACGCGATTACTTCTATAGATTCAGCATTATGAATGGAAAATACGTGGGTCATTGCAATATAAATTACAACTAATATTTTATGCGGAAGTTCCTTTCTAGTAAGAGAGATGGAAAAGGCTTCCGTTTGTAATTAGTTTAATTTATTATGAAATAGGTCTTTGGTAGGTTAGCTAACCAGCTTTCTTAGGTGTTGGTAATCAAATAATTCACGAATCATCACACTGAGAGGCGCAGTTAGGCAGTTAGTAACTTTCCGCTCTGTCGTACTTGGCAATTTGTAAGCACATGTAACAGAGAGACAACAACGCGTCAAAATTAGTTCGTGGCTATATCGTATACCAATCCGTGACGTATACCAATCGTCCACCAATCTATAAAAAATGTAAACAAATACCTATGGCTGACTTTCCATAGCGTTTGATGCGTTACACATATCGTGAAATAGGTTCGACGGTATATTTTTTACATTTATACTAATAAATATTAGTAATTTTACTAAAAATATATGTAAACTTAAGGTTTAAGACTTCAAGTTTTGCGTTAACACTTACTAAACAATCAGCAGTCTAGCACTTGTGTATTGTTAATGATGCAAAATAAAAGGTCGTAAGTAAGATAAGAGTCGGTCAAATAATATTTCCCGAATTGTACATATGTACTATGCGCTATGCGCACGAGTAGTCGAGTATGACCATTAAGTTCCATCTAGTGAGTGAGCGATCTATGTTGTGATTGACCTAGGATTATGTTATTTTCTTCTAAAAAGTATTAATCTCTACATTTTCTGGAAACAAATGAGCGTTCCTTTTTCCATGTGATTACTCTTCTTGATCAACATCTCAAAAGGCTGGCGCTAGGTGGTTGGATCAAGGATCGGATGCAGAAGGCGGTAATCCTGGACACGGCGCGCATAGGTTCCTCTCTCTGCATCCCTAACCACCGGCAGCTTGGGCCCGCTCTGCTGTAGGCAAAGTTTTTTATAGTATGTTTATATATTGTTTTATTGTATTTTATTTTTATAAACATTTTCTGTGCTAGAAACAAATCCAGTTCCTTTCTATGTGCTAAAAATTACTTATTATTATGAATATGCAATGAAAACCGACAAAGTGACTTATTGAAATAAAGGTACATTTGTAAGTATCCCCACGTTTCTCAATTTCAGCATTTCAGTAGCAGCAGGAATTTTTGGGAATTCTCTCAATCAAAGGTAATCTATTTTTCTGCAATAATACATAGGAATATTTAAAAAAATGGTTTAAATGACGTGTAGTACCTATTGATTACCTACTTTATCTATAGAATTAATATGTCAAACTTACTTTCGGAATTTTATACTACTCAATCGTTGTATTCATTTGATAATAATAAATACCTAAGTAATTGTTTTGTGAAATCGTCCATTCCAACCTACGTTTTAAATCAAGAAAAGATTGGAATCCAACCGGACATGGGAAAGTAATGAGTTTGCGAAGTGTGCCGGAATCCCAAAACTGATTGCAGTGCAAGGGTTATAATCTGGGGGCTTTAATGTAATTTCTGTTATTTTTGCCATTTTACTACCAGCCTACTTAACTTTCCGAGGTGCTAACCGGTAACGTTTAAGTTAAATGGTTCGAGATAGAGGCGATATCTTATTTAAGTTTGGACAGCTTAATCATGTTTTCGAACATATTATTGCAAAGAATTTGCTTATAACAGTACCAAGATAACAAGGGAAAGTGGAAATCACAATATTTAACAGTAATTAGCCCATCATAAGTAGGTACGAGTTATTCAAAGTGAAATTAATGCTAACAATTTTTTTTTAAGTTTTTGTTTTACGCTTATAAATTAAAGATAAAAAACCTCGATATTAGAAAATTAAACTCTAAATATGGGCTCAAGAATTTGCTCCAATTTTGTTACAAGTAAGTACGTATCTATAATAGATTTAAACTTATAAAATAGGAGGACCAGAAGTAATACCAAACAATAAAAACAAATGTAATTACTACCTGCTTATATTGTGATCCCTTTTGACGAAAAAGAGTCATATAAAAGGCATTCAACTTTGGTTTCGGCATTCTTCATATTCAATAGCCGGGCGGCCTTATTGTCAAAGCGGCAGATCCATGTTAAAAGTTTTTTGCACGACTCGAATTACATTTATTGAACCCATCACATGAGAAACAGGCCAGTGTTGGGAAAAGATTTTCGAAATGTTAACTAAATACGTACAAATTATTTACCTAGTATCTTTAAATTAAAGCCCTATGCTATGTGCCCTATCTAAATTTATATAATTAAACTAGATTTCCTATTTTCTTTTTCTTGAAAGTTTGGCTCAATATTACTCGTAATATGAAGTATCCTATCATAAATGAATAACTGAAACTATTGAAAAATATAGCTTAATCTGTTAGTACCTGGCAGAGTATGACTCTCTTGCTAGACATAAGCAAAGTCAAGTGAAAGAATGATATAATTGATATATATTTACCAGCAGATACCGCAATGTAAAGATACTCGTACTCTGGCAAAATCACACAGCTGATATGGCTTCTCTAAGGTAACCAGTAGTTACAAGATAGGGTTTGTTTATCAATTTCAGCTGCGAAATTCATACGCAGAACGCATTTTAAATATTTTTGTATTTGAAATTTTCAAATATTGTATAAATAAAACACACAATTTTTCGTCCCAATTCCCCAATGATTTGTTTACGTGGAAATTGGTTTACGTTTCCATTTGCATTTAAATCATTCGATTAAGTACAAACTCACTTTGCCCTCATAGAATTACGTTACTGAAATCACAATTGCGTTACTGATTGGAGGGCTGATTGGTGTAGGATTGGTAGGTTCGAAAACATATGCATAAGTATAATC